>JAKCOZ010000082.1:565599-663068 GCA_022605955.1 Rallus limicola
TCCCTGTGCCCCCCCCATCCCTCCTTGCCCCTCCATCCCTCTGTGCCCCCCCAATCCCCCATCCCTCCCTTGCCCCCCCCATCCTTCCCTGTGTCCCCCCATCCTTCCCTGACCCCCCCTTCCTTCCCTGACCCCTGTGCCCCCCCATCCCTCGTTGCCCCCGTCAGGTGCAGGCGGTGCTGCGGGGGGGGGGGCTCCTGGCTGACCTGGATGGGGACACGGGGGCCACCCTGGCCAGGAAGATCCGCCGGGCACAGCTCGCCCACTACAACTTCCAGCTGGGTAAGGGGGGAGGGGGGCACAGGGACCCCCCCACTGCCCTGGGACCCCTCCCCGAGGTGTCAGCAGCACCTGCTCACCCCCACTGGAACCTGTGGGATCCCCTTGGGCTCTCCATAACCCTCTTGGCCCCCCCCCTCTGCCATCACCCCTTGGGACCCCCCCACCTCCTGTTTGACCCCCAGGGCCTGTTCTGGCACCCCCCCAAGATCCTCCCCCCTGGGATCCTGAGAAACCCCCCTTGACACCCCCTCTGCACCCCCTTGGGACCCACACCCTGTTGGGACCCCTTCTGACACCGCCCCTTGGGACCCCCCAACCGCTCCTTTGATCCCCAAGTCCTGTTTAGGACCCCCCCCCTTGGAAGCCCCTGGGATCCTGAGAGACCCCACCTTGACACCCCCCCCATTGAGACCCCTTCCACACCCCCCTGGGACCCTCACCTAGAGCCTGTTGGGCCCCCTTCTGCCACCACCACTTGGGACCCCCCCCACCTCCCTTTTAACCCCCTTGGCACCCCCCCCCAATATCCCCCCTTGGGGAACCCCCCCCCCCACTCCTATGTGCAGGGAAGGTGCCTGCATTTACCCCCATCTCTCTGCCGCCCCCCCCCCCCCAACACCTATGGGTGCCCAGGGCGGGGGGTGAGTGATACATATCCAGATCATGGTGGGGGTAAAGGGGGTCCCTGTGGGTGCCAAGCCCCCCCCTCCTCACCCCCCCCATCCCCCCCCTCCGCAGTGGTGGGCCAGCGGGAGCGCACACACGGCACTGTCAACATCCGAACTCGGGACAACCGGCAGCTGGGGGAGCAGGACCTGGCCCGGGTGCTGCAGCGGCTGCAGGAGCTGAGGGACACCCGTGTCCCCAACGCTGAGGAACGCTTCTGACACCCCCCCCCAAAAAATGTGTGGCCCCCCCCCCCAGTGTCCCTATGACTCCCATTAAAGTGCTGGGAAACATGGGCTGAGGCCGGGGCAACTCAGTGCATCTCCCAGGTGTCTGGGTGAGGACCGGGGAGTGGATAAGACACCTTGAAAAGGGGGGACCAGGGGGAGGAGTGCCCCCCCCCTAGACAATTGGGGTCCCCCTCTTATCTTCCTCTCCCCCTAAACCCGGACGTCTGGATCCTTCCCGCCTGGGATTTTCCCACTGGAGGCCTGGGTGCCCCCCCCCCCCCCTCCCCCCCGCGCCGTGGGTGGGGGTTGCGCAAACCCGCGTCACAGGGCGTTGGGCAATCGCGGGGGGGGGGGGGTGAAGTGGGGGGGGGGGGGGGGCTGGGACTGTTTACACACACACACCCCCCCCCTTCACCCCGGCACCTGCCCAAAAGCTCAAGCTCAGCCCCAGGCAGGACGGGGCCACACTGGGGGCAGGGTTGGGCCCCCCCCCCCCCCTCATGTCACGGGGTGAAGGGAGGTGACCAAGGCCGTGACCCTCCACCACCATCGCCCCAAATCGGGGTGGGGTGGGGGTGTGTGTGTGTGGGGGTGTTCTACCAACGTTGGGAGGGGGCCCAGAAGCTGAGCCCCTCACCCTGGGGTGGGGGTTTTTCATGGGTGCCACCCCCCCCCCCTCCCCTCCCCAGAGGGCCCCCACCGGCGCCTGGTTGACTCACAGGGTGGGGCAGTCCCCAAAATGGGGCAAAAACCACAAAAATCTGGCTACTTCCCTCAGCGGTGACGCAGGGGTCCTGGAGGGGCTCAAAGGGGGGGGGGGCACACACTCAGGACCACCAGAGAGGGCCAGGACCACCATAGTGACCCCCAACCCCCTCGCCATGGCCTGGCTGCGGCCTTGGGGTCAGGGGTGAGGGCTGGGGGTGCAGTTTGGCACCTGTAGCCCCCCGGTTTGCCCCCACCCCCCCCCCCTCCCCGTTACTCTTTCCCCCCCCCTCCCTCGTTTCCCGTCCTGGGTGCACGTCAGGCCGTGACTCAGCCCCGCAGGATGCGGCCCCGCGCCCGGCCCGGCCCTTCATAAGGCGCCAGAGCTGAGGGTGGCCCCACAAGCGCTCGACGCCATGGCCGCCTTCGGCCTCCTCCTCCTCCTCGGCACCGCCGGTGAGTCCTGCAGCCCCCCCCCCCCAAGGCACAATGCCGGAGGGGGGGGAGGACGGGTTCCCCCCCCTTCCTCTCTCCCCCCCAACACACACACCTCTCCCTGTGCCCCGGGGGACCCACACCTGTGGGACTGACCCACACCTGGGTGCTCCCCTGGGTGTTGGGGGCCCTTCATGGGTGGCGGGGGGCCCTTCATGGGTTTCAGGGGCCCTTCCTGGGTGGCGGGGGGCCCTTCATGGGTTTTGGGTCCCTTCCCAGGTGCTGGGTCCCTTCCCAGGTGCTGGGTCCCTTCCCAGGTGTCAGGGGCCCTTCTGGGTATCAGGGGCCCTTCCCGGGTGCTGGGAGGCCCCTTCCTGGGCTTCAGGTCCCTTCCTGGGTATTGGGGTCCCTTCTCAGTGTTGGGGTCCCTTTCCAGGCATTGGGGTCCTTTCCCAGGTGTTGGGTCCCTTCTCGGTGTCAGGGGCCCCTCCTGGGTATCAAGGTCCCTTCCCAGGTATCGGGGCCCCATCCTGGGTTTCGGGTCCTGTCCTGGGTTTCAGGTCCCTTCCCAGGTGTCGGGGTCCCTTCCCAGGTGTCGGGGTCCCTTCCCAGGTTTTGGGGTCCGTTCCCAGGTTTTGGGGTCCCTTCCCAGGTGTCAGGTCCCTTCCCAGGTGTCAGGGACCCAACCGTGTCCCTTGCCCACGCATTGGGGTCCCCTCCCTGGATACCTGGGTCCCCACCCACCTGCCCAGGTCGCCCCCTCCCCGCATGCCGGGGGCCCTGCCCGCTCATCTGGGGCCCCTCCCCAGATACCTGGGTCCCCACCTCTGTACCTGGGGGTGTGTGTTCCCCCCCCAAGTCCTAGATTCCCCCCCCCCCCCAAACACTTGGGGTTGCCCCCCCCCAACTTTTGGGTCCCAATGGGGGCACCCAGGTCCCTGCTCACACATCTGGGTGGCCCCCTCCCCAACACTGGGGTCCCCTCCCCTTTCTGGAGCTCCAAACCCGTGGGATCAGGGTGTCCCCACTTGTGTGTGGATTGGGTGGAGGTACCCCCCCCCTACCCCCACCCCACTGACACCTGTTACATCTGTGTCCCCTTCCAGTGACGCTGGTGGCACCGGAGCGACACCAGCACGTGGCACAGGAGCTCCTGCAGCACCCCCACCATGAGCAGCGTGAGTGGGGGCATGGGGGTGACCCGGGGATGGGATGGGGGGGCACCCAGGGGTGGGGGGACATGGAAACAGCCAGGCTGGGGACACGGGTGGGGGAAAGGGGGGTGACACCAGAGGGGTGGGGGGATATGGGCACAGGCAGGGTTGGGGACTGGGGGGTTCTGGGGAAGTGGATTGGGGGGGGACATGGGAGTGACATAGGTGACAGTGAGGGATTTGGGGGGCACTGTGCTGGGTGGGGGGGGGGGGGGGGCACCGTACCAGGGTTGGGCCACAACACAGGGACAGATGGGATGGGGCCACACAGGGGACAAGTGTCACCTGGGGCCAAGGCAGCGGGGACACATGTCCATCCCCCTCCCACGGCTGCGTCCCCACACCCCCCTTTGGTCCCCCCCCCCTCCTCTTCCAGTGCTGCAGCAGGAGCAGGACCCCCCTCTGCCTCCCGACATCTTGGCAGCAGTGGGACAAGTCCCATCACCCCCAGAGTCCCCCCAGATGTGGGGCAGCGCTTTGGATGGCTTCCCCCCAGCCTGGCCGGTGGCCTCCGCCATCACCCGTCACTGCAACGATCCCCTCCGCGTCCCCCCGACCCCCCAGCTCCCCTCCACCGCCTTCGCCCACCTCCGGCGGCAGGCGGCCGCGCTCGACGCCCTCCAGCCCCGCCTCACCGCCTGCTGCCGCCGCCACTCGCCGCTGCCCTGCGCCCGCCGAGCCGTGAGTGCCGGGGTTTGGGGAAGGGGAGGGGGGGGGGATGTGACAAGGTTTGGGAGGTTGGGGGGGGTCTGACCCCTCTGTCCCGCAGTGGACGGACGTCCTGGATGGTTTCTGCACCGATGAATTTGGGGTGAAGACGCGTCAGTACCACTGCTGCCGCCAGCGCGGGGCGGCCCGGCGCCGCTGCTTCGCGCAAGGCCCTGACGCCATCGCCGCCGCCGCCACCGTGGAGGCCGCCACCGTCATCGTCACCAGCTGGGAACTGGTGGGGGAACCTTCTTTCCCCCTGGTGAACCCACCGTCACCAATATGGGCAACATCTGTGGGTTGAGGGGGTTGAGGCCTGGAGCTCCCGGGCCCAACGGCCCCTCCGGGCCCCGCGTCAGATGCAGATGAGGCTGGAGAAGGAATATGGACGCTGCTGCCGCGACGGGAACCTGGCCTGCGCCCACAAGGCCGTGAGTAAAGATTGAGGGGGGGGACAGGGGGGTAATGGGGGGACCCATGTGTCTATTTTGGGACTGGGGTGTGGGGGGGGATGTGGGAGTTTGGGGGGACGTGGGAGTTTGGGGGGGACGTGGGAGTTGGGGGGGGGACGTGGGGGTTGGGGGGGGATGTGGGAGGTTGGGAGGGGACGTGGAGGTTGGGAGGGGACGTGGGAGGTTGGAGGGGATGTGGGAGTTGGGGGGGGGGGGAGGTGGGATTCTGGGGGTGGATGTGGGAGTTTGGGAGGGGACGTGGGAGTTTGGGGAGGGCTCCCCCACCCTGGGTGTTTTTGGGATGGAGGAATCTTTGGTTTGGGAGAGAGCCAGGTGCTGGTTTTGGGAGACACTGTGGTTTTTGGGAGGGGCCCCCATGGTTTTTTGGGAGGGACACAGGAGGTGTCAGGGAGGGACCCAGGTATCCAGGGAGGGATACGGGGGTGGACAGATCAGGGAGGGGACCCAGACGTCCGGGGAGGGGACCCAGACGTCCGGGGAGGGGACATGGGTGTCCTGGGAGTGACCCTGGGTGTCCCCAGAGTGACCTGAGTGACTGAGGGGGTGTGGGGAGGCACCCAGGTGTCTGGGGAGGGAGCACCCAGGGAGTGACCCAGGGATCTGGGGACCGATGGGGGGGACCCCCAACATCCGGGATGGGGGTGGGTGCTCCAGGCATCTCGGGGGACACCCAGCAGGGAAGGGGGGGGTGATGGGGGTCCCCCCAGCTCTCCGGACACACTGAGTGACCCCCCCCCGCCCCCCCCCCCGCAGTGGCAGAAGGGGCTGGATCGCTACTGCCGGGAGGAGTCTATGGTGAAGACCCGGCAGCACCGGTGCTGCCAGCGCGGGGGGGGCCGCGCCCGGGGCCGCTGCTTCGCCTCGGCCGCCCCCCACCCCGACTACGACCGGGAGCTGCACAACGTGAGCCTGGCCCGGCCCGGCCCCGCGCTGCTGCGCTCGCTCTGCGCGCCCACCCCGCCTGCTCACCACACGGTGGGTGACCCCCCCCTGCACCCCCCACCCAGTGGGTGACCCCCCCCTGCACCCCCCCACCCAGTGGGTGACACCCCCCCTTGCACCCCCCACCCGCTGGGTGACCCCCTGCACCCGCCCTACCCACCTGCTCACCACACGCTGGGTGACCCCCCCCTGCACCCCCCACCCGCTGGGTGACACCCCCCCCCGCACCCCCCACCCAGTGGGTGACCCCCCCCTCTCCTCCCTCCCCCCCACCCCCCCGCTGGGTGACACCCTGCACCCGCCCTACCCACCTGCTCACCACCCAGTGGGCGACCCCCCCCCCCCCGCACCCCCCACCTGCTGGGTGACACCCCTCCCCGCACCTCCCACCCAATGGGTGACCCCCCCCCTCTGCCCCTCCCCATTAGATGGGACTTAAAGTCCTCCCCCCACCCCCATCCCAAATCCCTGTACCCCTTCTCCAGACCCACTGACACTCAGGACATCCCCCCCCCCAATAAGGGAGGAGACCCAGGAGCTGCCCCCCCCCCCAATTTAAGAAGTGACTCAAGGTCTGGGTGGCCCCACCCCTGTTTTTGTCCCCCCCCCCAAATCTGAGGAGAGACAGGTCTCTGGGCCCAATGTCACCCAGGATGCCCCCCCCCCCCAATAAGGGAGTGGACCCAGGAGCTGGGGACCCACTTAAGAGGGTCTGGGTGTGTCCCCCCCCACCCCTTTAACCCCCCCCCCACCATCTCAGAGGGGACCCAGTTCTCTATCACCCAGATACCCCCCCCCCACCTCCCAATAAGGATGGGGACCCAGAGTCTGGGACCACCCCCCCCCAATCTCAGTGAGGACCCAAAAACCCGAGTGTCCCCCCCCCCCCAAAGACGATGACCCCCCCCCCATGTGTGTCCCACAGGCGCCCGGTGCGGAGCTGCTGGGGGCCATGACGGCCCGCGTGCTGCCCCCTGCCCCACGAGGAGCGCAGCGCCTGCGCCCAAGAGCAGGTGAGTCTGGGGGGGGTGGGGGTCCTGTGGGGACAAGGAGGGGGGTCTAGAAGCAATGGGGAGACCCCCCCCCTCCCTTAACCCCCCCCCCCTTTTCCTTTCCCTTCCCCCAGCTGTCACAGGCCATCGCCACGCTCTGCGCCACCCCCAGTGACGCCTGGCGGGACCCCCAGGGCTGCTGCTCACGGGGGGACCCCGAGCGCCGCCGCCGCTGCTTCGACACCCAGTACCTGCACCGGGTCACCCTGGGGGCTGCTGTGCCCCCCCCACCCCCAGATCACATCGATGAGTAACCCCCCCACACCCCACACCCCCCCCCCTCGGGGTGAGGGGGACAGTAAAGGTGTCCCATGTCACCTCTGAGCGTCTCCGTGTCCTCTGTGTGTGGTTTGCTGTGTCCTGTGTCCCCCCTCCTCACCCACCGGGGTTTGGTGCCCCCCAGGGGCCCCCCCACCCCGGCCCTGGGGTGTGTCAGGGTGTTTGCGGTGTCGGGGTGTGTCCCAGCCCAGGGGTGACACGCTGTGTTTGGCTATCGGGGTGCGCCCTGGTCACTGCAGGGCAACCCCCACCCACCACTGACACCCCCCCACCCACACCCCCCTCCCCAATGCACCCAGGGGAGGGTGGGAGGGGACACACACAGCCCTGTGTCCCCCCCAGCATGTCACCCCCCCCCCCCCCAAAATGTCCTCACAACCTCCAGCAGCCCCGTGCCCCCACACCCACCGTGGGGTCCCTGTGCCCCCACACCCACCATGGGGTCCCTGTGCCCCCACACCCACTGTGGGGTGTCCTCACCCCCCCCCAATTCCCTACTCCCACAACCCCCCTTTCTGCACCCCCATTTTTACCTCCCCCTTTTACACCCTCTTCCCCCCCTTTTTCCCCCCTCCCCTCTTCCAGCCCCTCCTTTTTACACCCCCATTTTTCTCCCCCCTCACCCACTTTCCCCCACCAATGTCAAACTCCCCCTGCTCCCAGCACAGACAGTCACTCCACCATATCACCCCTCCAGCTGTGCCTCAGTTTCCCCTCCTGCACCTCAGGGTGTTTAGGGGGGCCCTAAGAGTATTTAGGGGGCACCCTAAGAGTGTTTGGGGGGGAATATCATCTCTATGGGGCGTTTGGGGTGGGGGGGGAGGGGCTGCATCTCTAAGGGGCGTTTGGGGGGGGGGGGGAGGGGGCTGGATCTCTAAGGGGCCTTTGGGGGGGGGGGGGGGAGGGGGCTGGATCTCTAAGGGGCCTTTGGGGGGGGGGGGGAGGGGGCTGGATCTCTAAGGGGCCTTTGGGGGGGATCTCTGTCCGTCCATCCTTCCCCACATACCTCAGCCCCCTCCTGCTCCAGCCACCTACTGCTGTCTGTCTGTCTGTCCATCCCCTCCCCGTTACGTCCCTCAGAAGGCCAATTAGGAGGTTTTAAAGTTTAATAATTAACGCTTCTGGACAGCAGAAACATTCCCTCCTCCCCCAAACCCCCATCCCAACCCCTCTCCACCCCCCACCCCTCCCCCCAGGCAGTTAAAGAGCCCTCAGACCCATCTGCTTCTCCCGTTCAGGCCCCCAAAGACCCGGGAGCACCGAGGGCAAACGGGAACCTTGTGTTTTATCCAAAATTTATTGGCTGCGACACGGGGGGGGCCACGGGAAACGTCCCGGCTGAGGCTGGGCTCCCAGCCCGGGGTCGGGCCGGGCCAGGCAGCCCCTCACTCTGCTCCACGAGTCCCATCTGCTCCCTTCCCCGAGGCCTTCGCTTAATGTTGCTTTCGTCTGAAGGAGCAGCCTGGGGAAGGGGTGGGAAATACCGATGAGGAGGGGGGAATGGCTTTAAATCCACCCCCCATTCCCCTTGCTGGGGGGGCACTTCTCCCCCCCCGACCCAAACCCCGCGGGTTTTGCCTTGTTTTATGAGTAAAAGAGCCCGTAACTCAATGGGTTTGACAATCTTTCTGCCTACAAGAGCCGCAGCTCCACAAGCTCAGCCCTAAAATCAGCCCCGTTATCCGCCCCCGCCCCCTCATTCCCCCCCCCCCGCCCCAGCCCCGCCCCCGGTACCCACCTTCTGTCAGCCTCGCCTTGCCCCCCGTGGGCTGGCACAGCACGGTGGAGCAACCCACGCACAACACGACGGTCTGAGCGTGGCTGAACACCGTGGTGATCTTGTAACAACCTGTCGGGACACGGGAAGGGTCTGAGAGGGGTTGAGAGAGGCGAGGGGGGGACACAGAGAAGAGACACGAGCCCCGCTGCCCGCCCCCCGCCCCGGCCCGTTGCCGCCCCCCGCAGCCCTACCAGGGCACTTCACGTCCATGAAGTAGGAGTTCGGGCTCTGCACCAACCGCTTCTTCTTGTGTTTCCTCTTCTCCTCCTCAGGGGAAGGGTGCAGCAGGTCCTTGGCCAGCTGCGGGCAGAGGGGACGGGGATGGCGACGGTCAGCGCAGGGCCCCCGCCCGCCGCCATCTTGGGGCCCCCACTGGGGAGATGGCGGCGGCACAGACCCACCCCCGCGGCTCCCCCCCCCCCCCGCCCGCTTCCCCCCCTCTCTTTCCCTTCCTCCCTTCCCTTCCCGGCCTCCTCCCCTCCCGTGCCGCGGCCGTAGGGAGCCGGAGGGCAGCGGGAAGGGGCCCAGCGCCGGGGGCCGCACTCACAGGCATGTCGGCGTGCGAGCGGCCGCTACCGAAAAGGGCCGAGACCGGAAGCGGAGCCGCTATATCCGCTACGGGTTTCCCGCGCGGGGCGGAAGCGGGGCAAGAGGAGGAGGAGGAGGAGGTGGCGGCCGCCATGTTGGGAAGGTCGAGATGTGGCGGGTGGAGCGGCCATGTTGGGAGCGGCTGGGTGACGTCACGTGGGGGGAAGCGGTGACGTCACGGAGGCGGGGTACGGCAACGGGAGAGTCTCCGCCCACGGGTTGGAGGGGGCGGGGGGTGAGAAGAGGAGGAGGAGGAGGAGGAGGAGGAGGTGGAGGAGATGGGGAGGGGGGCGGACCCGGGCCGGGGCCGGGTCCCGGTGGTGGTGGTGGCGGCGGGGGAGAGCGGCCCGGCGTTGGCTGGGGGGGGCCATGGCCAAGGCCTACGACCACCTCTTCAAGCTGCTGCTGATCGGGGACAGCGGCGTGGGCAAGACCTGCCTCATCATCCGCTTCGCCGAGGACAACTTCACCAGCACCTACATCTCCACCATCGGTGCGTGAGCGGCACCCCTCCCCCCCCCCCCGGGGAGCCCCACCGGGACCCCTCAACTAGGAACCCCCCCACCGGGACCCCCGAACCGGGACCCATAAACCGGGACCCGCCGGGATTCCCACACTGGGAACCCCCCCCCCCAAACGGGACCCACTGGTACTCCCACACCGGGACGCTTCAACTAGGACCCCCCCACCGGGAACCCCCACCGGCATCCACCGGGACCCCTGCACCGGAACCCACCGGCAACCCCCCACCGGGACCCACAGGACCCCCCCCCCACTGGCATCCACCGGGAGCCAATGGGACCCTGCCCCAACACCCCCCTGCCCTGGGCCCCCCTCCTCTCCTAACGCGGCCCCGGGAGGTCTCAGCTCGGCTGGGTCCGCTCCATCCCACCACCCTTCTCTTCCTCCTCCTCCTCCCCGTTCCCCACCCACATCCCAGCACTGGCGGGACGGGGCCGGTGCTGGTCCCGGGGCGGTGGCCGTGGCACTGGGGAACTCTTGTGCCTCATCCCAGCCGGTAAACGCGGGTTTGGAGCCCTTTCCCGAGGCTCCATCCCGAAGGAAGCCGACGTGGGACGGTGATGCCGGCCATGGCTCAACACTGAGCCAGCCCCGCAGCCGCCACCGAGCCGGGACCCCGACACCCGCCATCCCGTCCTCCTCCTTCCTCCTCTTCCTCCTCCTCCTCCTCCTCCGAGTTTCCACCGTGCTGGTAAAGCCATTTCCTGAGCCCGGAGCAGCCGCCTCGGCCCAGCCCGTCCCACAAACTCTGAGGCGGACACGCCAGCTGGGCGGGGGGCCACGCTGTGCCCCAATTCCCACTTACTCCAGGCCTTCCTCTTCATCACCATCCCCTGAAACGGGGCTGAAGGGATGAAGGGCCATGGGAGGGTGGGTTTGGGGACAATCAGACAGATTTTGGGGTTTGGATTCAGCCCTGGGAGGAGGGGGAGCACCGGCAGCTCCATCCGTCTCCGATCTCCCCACCCCGCTGCGGGTGATGCCATCCCACAGGAATGCTGCGTCCGGCGGGCTCCAGGACGCCGGTGACCCTCTGCCAGCTGCTGTAGCTGGTGTTGGACTTTACCCCCTTTCCCAGGATACCAGATGGTTACTGGGAAGAAGGAGACTGGGACTGGGAGGGAAGTTGTTTCCGGCAGCCCCTCCCGGTGCCGGCACAGCAGCCTCCAGCTCCATCTCTTTTCCTCCTGTCCTAGGGATTGACTTCAAAATCCGGACAGTGGACATTGATGGGAAGAAGATCAAGCTGCAGGTCTGGTAAGTAGAGGGTTTGGAGGGTGGGAGGAATTGGGGATCCCCCCTCCCTACCCCCAGCTTCCTGGGGTCACCCCCCCTCCCTTGTCTTCCTCTCACACAGGGACACAGCGGGACAAGAACGTTTCAAAACCATCACGACAGCTTATTACCGTGGAGCTGTGGTACGGTGGGGAGAGCTGGGGAGGAAGGGGGGCATGACACAGACACCTGGGGGTGAGACACCCCCCTTCCCTCCCCAAAAATCGGGGTGGAGGGTCCCTGTCCCACTAACTACACCGTCCCCCCAGGGCATCATCCTGGTGTATGACATCACCGATGAGAAATCCTTTGAGAACATCCAAAATTGGATGAAAAGCATCAAGGAGGTGGGTGTGTGCTGGGGTTGGGGAGGGGGTCACATACCTTGGGGGGGGGTCGGGAGGGGGGGGATCCTGCCCATCCTTTCCTGCCTGCAGAATGCCTCTGCCGGAGTGGAGCGTCTCCTCATTGGCAACAAGTGTGACATGGAGGGAAAGCGCAAAGTGCAGAGGGACGAGGCTGAGAAGGTATGGGGGTGCACCGTGGGGCTGGGGGAGGCAAAATGAGGGTGTCCCCCCCCCACTTCTATCAGCACCCAACTCAAAGTGGGGGTCCCCCTGTCCTGCAGCTGGCAAAGGAGCACGGGATCCGCTTCTTCGAGACCAGCGCCAAGTCCAGTGTGAACGTGGAGGAGGTGAGAGGGGCGCCTGGATGCAGGGGGTGCACATGTACCCCCCCCTCCCCAAATGCAAGAGGCAGGGGATGTGTGTTCTCATCTCTGGTGGGGGGCAGTCCTGGCCCTCACTGACTGTCACCTCTCTGCAGGCTTTCACCACGCTGGCACGGGACATCCTGCAGAAAACCTCCCGGAAAGCCGTGAGTGGGGCCAGGGAGGGCCAGGGTGAGGGACCCCCCACCCTAACCCCCTGCTCTGGCTTCCCCCTGACACCCCCCTCCTTTTCTAGGCCCCCAGCAGCAGGCCCCTGCTGGAGCCCGGCCCCCCGAGGAAGGCCGGGACTAAGTGCTCCTTGGTGTAGAGCCTCCGGTGCCCTCCGCTGCCACCACTCCCCCCCCTCCAGCCTGCCCCGGAGCAGCGCGGGCGCCTCTCCGGGGGTGGGGGGGAAGGGGAAGCCAGGGGGGGATCCCGGACGGAGCGGGGCGGGAAGGGCTGACCTCCCCCGGGCCGCACCTCGTGCCATAAAGCCCAGCTTGTGCCTTGCCCCGTGTGCGGTGTCTGTGTCGGGGGCGGGGGGTGGGGGAGCGAACCGGGGACGGGGCGGGCGGGGGGGCAACGAGAGCCTGGAGCCACGCCCACACCCACGAAGCCACGCCCCTTCACTGAAGCCACGCCCACAGACAACAGGCAACGTCCTTAAGTCAAAGCCACGCCCACCTCCACGAAGCCACGCCCCTTTCTCCCCGCCCATTGGCTCAAGCCACGCCCGTGCCTTGGAGGCTCCCGCCCACGCGCCAAGCCCCGCCCCTAACTGCCTCTCCATTCAGACCCCGCCCCTCATTGGCCCCGCCTCACTCAGCCCCCACCCCTCTTCGCCCCCGCCCTCCCCGTCGTCCCCCGCTCCTCCCAGCGGTCTCCGCGCTTCAAGATGGCGGCGCCGCTTCAGCCGGAGGATCCTGTCCGGTAGTTCCGCCGCGCCGATGGGGCCTTCGGGCCTCGCCGGGTCGCGTCGTTGCGCCCTCTACGTCGTTCTGGGTGCCTTGTTCTGCGGCTTGCGGTGAGAGAGCGGCCTGGGGAGCGGAGCGGGGCCCGGGAGGGGGCAGCGGGGCCCGGGAAGGGGCCCGGGGGGGAAGCGGGGCCCGGGAGGGACCCTGGGAGGGGGCAGCGGGGCCCGGGGAGGGAGCGCGGCCCTCACAGCGCCTCCTCTCTCCCCACAGGCCGGCCGCGGCGATGGTGGCGAGCGACGAGAAGCGCTTGGGTGAGTTGGGGGCCGGGCTCGGTGAGGCTGGGGACCGCTGCGTTCCCGGCCTGGCCCCCGGCTCAGCGGCCGCTCTCTCTCTCTGCAGTGAGCCCGGCCGTGGCCACGCCGTGCTGGCAGGTAGAGGATTTCGTGGTGGCTCAGGAGTGCACCCGCTGCTCCAGCTTCCAGGCGGTGAGTAAGGACAAGCTGTAGGGCTGGGCTTAACCCTTCACCTGGCAGCCTGGCCTGTAAGTGTTCCTTGCCCAGGGCTGGTGGGGTCAAGGAGGAGGGGAAAGGGGTACAGTTTGAGCCTTGGCACGGCCTCTCACAGGCCTTTCTTCATTGCAGAAGACAGTAGCAGCCTGCAGCCTCACAGGCTTCATCGAGAAAATCAGCTGTGCCACCTCTAAGAAGGATGAACTAAAGAGGTGGGTGCTTTGGTAGCATGGGGACACGCAGCTGGGGCAGCCCTGAGCCCCTGGGGTGGGGGGTATCACAGGAGGAGATGCAGTGGGACGCGTGGCAGAGGCTCCTTGATTCTTAACTCTCCCTTGTGGGCTCAGCTGTCGCTCTGCAGTGATGGAGGCTCATGTTTTCTGGAGGTTTGTGAGCACCATGATGTGTGTGGCTGCCATCTTTGCCGTGCTGGTGGTGTGTCGCCAGCGTGTGCTGGACAGGAAGGCCCAGGAGAAGGTCCGCAAGCAAATCGAGTCCATTTAGCAGCTCCCATCTGCCCTGGAGAGGAGGACTCAGCTTGTCCACTGCTCCCAGCTGGGTGGGAGAAGGAACTGGTGCCTGGGGAAGGCCTTGCCATGCTCTATGAACGTGGAGTCCTGCCCGGAACTGCTCTCAGATGCCACCAGGGTGTCCTGTGGGGCTGGCTGAGAGGTGCCCTGCCTGTGTGGGGGGCTCTGGAGAGTGAGGTGTGTAATAAATCCTGATCACTGTCACTGGAGTGACACTGGTGTTTGTCCCCGGGAGGATGGGAGCGCTGTGGAGCTGCGATGCTGGTTCTGCTCCTCTCTTGGAGCTCTGAGGGGGTTCCCCAACCCCCCCAACACACTTTGAGGTGGAAAACATGTGTGTGTTTATTCACCCGTGTTTGGTGTGTGGGGAGGGGGCACACCCAGCTCAGCCCGGGCTGGGAGTGCTGAGTGTCCCCCACTGCTGCCTGCACCCCAAAAACGGGGGCTGCTCCCTGCCACCCATCACATCTCATCCCCGTGCCCCTGTTTCCCTGTCCCCATCAAAGCCCCTGGGGGGGTCAGGCCTGAGGAGTTGGTACTCAGCTCCCTGCCGTAGGGGGGCTGCCTGTCCCCCCCTTCATCTCCAGCTTCCTCTGCTGCCCCACGTCCTGGCTCCTCCACCTGCAGCCACCATGGCACAAGGAATGGGGATTCTCCAGCTGGTCCCAGCAGCTCCCCCTGTGTCAGGATGTTCCTGGAAATCACTGTGGAAACAGGGAACCACTGCAGTGGGCAGCACTGGGGACAGAGGGGGAGCTGCACCCGATTTCCCCCCCCTTTTCTGGAGCTCCCACCGCCCCCCCATTACCTCCAGTGGGCCTCTCACTGTTCCAGCTGCTCCCCGGACCCCATCGGAAGGGGCTGTAGCTGGGGAGGAGGATGAGTCCCAAGGAGAAGAGCAGGATCTGCCAGGAAAGGATGGGCTGTGGGCGCTTTCAGAGCGGTGCCGGGGGGTGGGGGGTGCTGGCGTGCCGCGGTGCCTGTGCCGTACCAGGACGCAGGTGCCGGTTTGGGCGGCCTTGTTGGATGTCTGCTTGAGGAGCTCCTGCAGCTGCTGGAGCAGGGACCTGCGGGGCGAGGGCTCGGCGAGTGCCTGCATCGTGCGCCCGGGCCCCGGCCCCTCCCCGGGCCCCGTCCCCTGCGCCCCGGCCCCTCCCCGGGCCCCGTCCCCTGCGCCCTGGCCCCTCCCCGGGCCCCGTCCCCTTCGCCCCGGCTCCTCCCCGGGCCCTGTCCCCTCCCCAGGTCCTGGCCCTTGCTCACCCGTTACGTTTTTCCAGCTCCTGGATTTTCTTCCGCAGTTCCTGGTTCTGGGCTGAACACGCGGCTGCCCTGAGCAGGCAGAGACTGGGATGGGTGGGGGGAACGGGATGGGACACCGGGGGCTGCTCCGGGATGGGGATGGGTGGGGGGAATGGGATGGGACATCGGGGCTGCTCCGGGATGGGGATGGGTGGGGGGAATGGGATGGGACACGGGGGCTGCTCCAGGATGGGGATGGGTGGGGGGAATGGGATGGGACACCGGGGCTGCTCCGGGATGGGGATGGGTGAGGGGAATGGGATGGGACATCGGGGCTGCTCCGGGATGGGGATGGGTGGGGGGAATGGGATGGGACACGGGGGCTGCTCCGGGATGGGGGTGGGTGGGGGGAACGGGATGGGACACCGGGGCTGCTCCGGGATGGGGATGGGTGAGGGGAATGGGTTGGGATACTGAGGCTGCTCTGGGATGGGGATGGGTGAGTGGAATGTGCCAGGACACCAGGGCTGCTCTGGCTCGTGGTGCCACCGGTCCCCACCTGCTCTCCAGCCCATCCAGGTATTCCTTCTTCCTGCGCCGGCTGTCCTGGGCTGACTGCTTGTTCCTGATCTTCCTCCTCACCTTCTTCAGGATCCGTTCCTCTGTCTGGGTTGGGAGGCAGAGGGGTGAGCCCTGCCCCATGCTGCATCCCCCCCTTCCCTTCCCAAACCACCCCCTCCCCAGCCCACCTGGGTGAGGGGCAGGGTGCCTGGCAGCGTCACCCCCTCCTGCGCCAGCAGCCGCTTCTCCTCCTCTGTCAGGCAGAGCTATGGACAGACAGGACACAGGTTTGGGGGGAGGGTGTGGGGGGGGCTGGCAGTGTGAGAACACAGCAGGAAGGGGGGCGGTGTGGACCCACCGCAGGGCTGGGTGCTGGCAGGGACATGGCAGGCAGGGATGCGACAGGCAGCGTGTCGATGATGCAGGAGCCAGGGAGCAGCGTGGGGCACAGCCAGTCATCTGCAGGGGGGAAGAGGCAGCGCTGCCCTGGCTGCCTGAACCCCGGGAGCCTCTCTGTGGCCCCCCTCTGCCCCCCCCCTTCCTCCTCCTCCCTCCCCTGGACTGACCCCCTCACTGACCCAGTTGGATGGAGATGACGTTGCTGTACAGGGGGTCGTTGAGGTCGCAGATCACCTCGTATAGCGCCGGGGGGGCCCCCTCGTCAGCCTGGGGGGGCTCTGGGCTAGCAGCCTGGGGGGCCGTGTGGCTATTTGGGGAGGTGAGGCGGCTGCCCAGGCCACAGACATCATCGGGATTTGCCGTCAGCTGCAGCAGCTCCTCAGCTTTGTTCCCCTGCACCCACAGAGATGATGGCAGGAGGTGCCCGAGGGGAGCATCCCCCCCGTGGTACCCCCAGGCCCCCTTCTGTGGGGTGGGGATCCTCCCTGCCCAGCTTCCCCTTCCACTCACACCATCCACGGGGAGCGTGCCCCCGTGCTACCCCCCAGACTCCCCTCTGCGGGGGTGGGGGTGCTCCCTGCCCCGCTTCCCACTCCACTCACGCCATCCTCAGGGAGTGTCCAGCCGTCAAAGGCCGGTTCCGAGCCACCGGGAGACGGGACCGGGTCGCAGAACGGGGGAGAGGGGAAGACGCTGCCCGGGAAGAGCCCGTCCTGCGGCTCCAGCAGCTCCGGTTCCATCACCTGGGCTAAAGGGGGACAAGGAGCTACCGGCCACCCCAGGGGGTACCTGAGGACCCTCCTGGGCCGGGCATCAGATCCCAGCGAGGGGCTGAGACCCCGAGACCCCCCCCCCCCCCCTCCTCCTCGTCCCCGGTTCCCTCCTCTCGGTGGTCCGGTCCCCACCTGGATCGCGGGTCGCGCAGCCGGCTCCGCCCGCCGCCGGGGCCGGGCACCAGGATCTCCGGTATCCTGGGCAAAGGCAGCCAAGTCCCGCCCCCGGCGCCTTTCACCGGGGCTCCCCGCCTCCCGGGGCGCTCCGCGTCCGTCCCCCACCCCCGCCCCTTTCCGCCTCTCCCGGGGGCGCACAGGGAGAACCGGGGTGGGGGGGGGGTGCTCAGGCTGCCCCGGGACCGCAGCCCGGAGCCACCGGGGAGCAGCACCGAGCACCGCTCCCGGTGCGGGAACCGGGACTCCGGGGCCGGTTGGCTGCAGCCGTCAGGGGCTCCAGCCCCCTGGTCGGGTCCATCCCGGTACCGGGACATACGGACACGGGACCGGACGCGTGGACGCGCCTCTCGCGCGCGCTCCCGGGGCAACGGGCACCGCGCCCAGGCTTCTCGCTTCCTATTGGTTGCGATACGCGTCACTCAGCGGTGCCTCGGAAGGGATTCGGGTTTCTATTGGCTGAGACGCGCGGGTTTGGGCTCCGCCCCGTGGAGCACCGAGGACACAATGTAGCGAGCGGTGAGTGCGGGGGGGGGGCACCGGGACCGGCACCGGGACAGGGACAGGGGAGGGTCCCACCTCCAGGCCCGCGGCCCCGTTCCTTGATCCCGGATCCCTCACTGCCGATCCCGGTCGTTTATCCCGGTTCCGGTCCGCTAACCCCCTTCCCCGTTACCGGATCCCATCCCACCCCCCGCGGCCACCGAGGATTCCCCCCCCCCCCTCCCCTCCCCTCTACCCCCCTCCCCCCCACTTCCCAACCCGTCCCGGTGCTCCGGGCACCGAGGGCCCCGTCCCGGGGCGGGGGGGGGAAGGGAATCGGTGTCGGCGGGAGGGGGACTGTGAGTCACCGGAGCCGGGAGGCGGCACCGGCCGCTCTGACGGTCCCGTCCCGTCCCGTGTCGTAGCCCCGGTTCGCTCCGGCGATGAGAAGCGCCATCGAGACAGCGGCAGGTCGGAACTTTCCCCGCTCCGGGTGTTGAAATCCCCGGTACCGAAACCAGTGCCGGGATGGCGGCGAGAACCGGCTCGGTGGCGGAAGAACTGGCCTGGAGTCCCGGGATGGCCCCGCGCCCCCAGCCCGGGCTGGAGGCCAAGCTGGGTTCGCTGGTGCTGCTGCTGCTGCTGCCCCTCGGCTGTGGCCTCGCCCCGCTCTGCTGCTTCCGGCAGCCCCCCAGCTCCGGTACGACCCGGGGAGGGGGTGGGTGTGTGGCTCGGGGAGGGCTCGGGGGGTCCAGGGATGTCCTGGGAAGTTTGGGGCTTTCAGGGGGCTGAGGGATCTTTGGGGGTCCCAGGATTCTGGAGGGGCTGGGGGATGCCAGGGTGGGGTGGGGTTGTTTTTTTGGGGGGGTGGGGTTGTTTTTCGGGGGGGGGTGGTGTGGTTTGGGGGGGGTCTCAGAGGTCTGGGGGTGTCTGAGGAGGCTGGGAGGGTCTGGGAGACTCGGGGGTCTGGGGAGTTCTAGGGGGTCTGGAGGTCTCCAAGGGGTCCCCTGAGGCTGGGGGGGGGTCTGAGGGGGTCCCAGGGGTCTTGGGTAGAGCTTTCACCTGGGGTAAGGCTGAGCCCAAAGGGCCTGGCAGGTGCTGGGGGCTGTGATGGGGGTCTGGGGAGTGGGGGGGGGGGTTCTCACCCACCCCCCCATCCTCCTCCAGACTCCCGCAGCCCGGTGCTCAGCCTGGTGAGCTGCTTCGCGGGCGGCGTCTTCCTGGCCACCTGCCTGCTCGACCTCCTGCCCGACTACCTGGCCAGCATCAGCGCGGCACTGGAGGGGCTGCGCATCACGGTAAGCACCCTGGGACCCCCCCCCCCCAGGGCCCTCACCCCCACCAGTGACCCTTCCTGAGGGTCACCCTGGGGGTTTTCCGGGTGCCCTTGTGCCTGGGATTGGGATCATGGTCGGCAGCGGGGGGACACGCGTGCTGGGACGGCAAGGACAGGGTGGTGGGGAGTGGGCGATGGGCAGGGGGACAGCGGGGAGGGGACGACAGGGATGGGACAGGGGGCATGGGATGGAAGGGAGGGGGGATCAGAGGATGGGATGGGGGAGAGATGGGACAAGATGGCGAGGATGGGACAGGAGGGACAGGGATGGCGGGGATGGGACAGAGGGGATGGGGACAACAGGGACAGTGGGAGCTGGCAGGGCCGGGCTGGAGCTGAGGGAGCAGCTGGGAAAGGACGGAGCAGCCGGGATGGTGGGGCTGAGCCAGCGCTGAGGCCCTGGGCCCTCCTGTCCTGCTGTGACTCATGGAAAGATCCTCCCTCCACCCGCAGCTTCCCGGCAGCCACTGCCTCCAGCTTCCTTCCCTAGGGCCCGGCGCAGGCAAACCCTGAGCTCACCCCCCCCTAACTTTCCCCCTTCCCCATCCCAGCTGCAGTTCCCTTTACCAGAATTCATCCTGGCCATGGGGTTCTTCCTGGTGCTGGTGCTGGAGCAGATCGCCTTGGCTCAGCGGGAGCTGTCAGCCATCCCGGAGGAGACTCGAGCTTTACTTCCCAACGGATCCATCCAAACCCCTTCCCCACCTCAACCCAACCCCGTTGCCGGCGTACGCGGTGCCATCCGCTCGGGGTTACTGGTGCTGGCGCTGGCGCTGCACGCCGTGCTGGAGGGGCTGGCCTTGGGGTTACAGGAGGCCGAGGGGGCCGTGCTCCGTGTCTGCCTGGCCTTGCTCCTCCACAAGTGTGCCGTGGCCTTCAGCCTGGCGCTGAAGCTGCTGCGGGGCCGCCTGCGGCCGCGGGCGGTGGTCGCCTGCTTGGTCCTCTTCGCTATGATGTCACCTTTGGGCGTGGGGCTGGGGACGGCGGTGGCGGCGGGAGCGGGAGCGCGGCAGAGGTTGTGCCGGGGGGTGTTGGAGGGTTTGGCAGCCGGGACCTTCCTCTACATCACGTTCTTGGAGATTTTGCCACAGGAGTTGGGGGTCCCCCAGCATCGTGTCCTCAAGGTCATCCTGCTCCTCGCCGGCTTCGCTCTGGTCACCGCCATCCTCTTCATCAAGATCTGAGATGGGTCCTCCTCGAGGCAAGGGGATCCCCCCCACCCCACTTTCCCCCCCAGGGAAAGAGGGGGGGGCGTCTTTCTTCACCCCTTCCTCCATGCAAGTGCCAAAGTGCCGCCACCGGGGCTGTCCCCAGTCCCCTGTGCACCAGGGGGGACTTTCCCCCTCCTCATCCACCCCGGTGAGGCTCAGCCCTGTGCCTCAGTTTCCCCATTTGCACAAGGGGAATGGTGCTGTCCCCCCATGGGACCCCCACTATGGGGGAAGGGGGGGGGTATTAACTGTGCATGTTTCTCCCCTCTCCACTCCCACACCCACAAGTGCCTTTACAGCGTGGGCAGGTGCCCCGGGGGATGCAGCCCCGGCCCCCCCCCCGTGCATCCCCCCCCTCCTTGGATGGGGTGAGGTGATGGATGAAGCAAATAAAGGTCTGGACCTGATGGTGCTGCCTCTGCCTGGTGGGAATGGATCTTGGGGGTGGGCACTATGGGGGTGGCTCAACAGTGTCTGGGGGGGTCACAGTGCCCCCATCCTCCGCCTATACATGCGGGGGGGTTCCAGATCCCCCATGTTTTGGGGTTGAAAAGGGGTGTCACAATGCCTGGGGGGGGGGGTCACAGTCCCCCCCGCCTCCACTTATAGATGCGGGGGGGGCTCCGCCCCCAGGTTTTGGGGGGGAAAGGGGTGGTCACAGTGCCTGGGGGGGTCACAGTGCCTCCCTCCCCCGCCTATATATGCGGGGGGGGCTCCAGACCCCCCAGGTTTGTGGGGAAAGGGCGCTTCTGCTCTGTTCCAAGCCCTGCAGAGGGGGCGTGACCCCGCCGCGCCCCACCCACCCCCCTCCACCAGCCCCCGTTACCTCGCCCCCCCCCCCTCAGGAGGGCGGAGGCCGCGCGGTGCCCGCCGGGAGCTGTAGTCGGCCCCTCCCTCTACCGCCCCCCTCAGCAGGGAGGGGAGAGGAGGAGCCGCGAACTCCATTTCCCAGCGGCCCTTGCGGGCGCGGCGCGCTGCCTGCCGGGAACTGTAGTCCTCCTCCCACCCGCGACCCGGCGGCTTTGCCCTGTCCGCGGACTCCCGGCCCCAGCCTGCCCCGCGCGGTGGCGGCGGCGGCGGCGGCGGCCGGAGCGGCCCGAGCAGGGAAGATGGCGGCGGCGGGTGCGGGGGCCGGGCCCGGGCCCGGTGCTGGTTCTTCAGCCGGTGCCGGTGCTTCCAACCCGCGGAAGTTCAGCGAGAAGATCGCCCTGCAGAAGCAGCGGCAGGCGGAGGAGACGGCGGCCTTCGAGGAGGTGATGATGGAGATCTGCTCCACCCGGGTGAGCAGCGACGCCGCGGCCTCCCCCTTCCCCCCCCCCCCCCCACCCCTTCCCCTTCCCCAACCGACCAACCTCCCCCCGGGCCGGATGCGCCACGGGCCTGGGGGGGTCCGATGGGAAGGGAGGCGGGTCGGGGTCTGCGGAGCGGCGGGGGGGGGGGGGGTCTTGGGGGGGCTGTGAGAGCGCCGGAGGCTGAGGGAAGATGGGGGGGGGGGGCGGTGGGGTGGTGTTAGAAGGGGTGGGGTGTGTGTGGGGGTGAGGGAGGAGGGGGATTCGGGGGAGGGGGGCAGGACGAGGAGGTGTAGAGGGAACAGGAGAGGCTCATGGGGGTGCCCAAAGTGGGGGGTGTGTGTGTGGGGGGGTGTGTGTGTGGAGGAGCTGGATGAGGCATCACCCCGAAGTGTGGGGGTGGGTGTGAATCGGGGTGTGAATCGGGGGGGGCTGTTCCCAGCCCCCCCCAAAAGAAATGTTCCTTCTGGGGGTGCCCACCTGCACCCTGCGTCTCCATCCTAGGGGGGGGGTGGTGTCTTGTTTTGGTTTGGTTATTCTTCCTTTTGGGGAGGAGGACACACAGACACACACATGACACACGGACACATGTCTGTACGTGGGTTTCTTGGCACCGGGTCACACGTGGCTCCCTCAGGCCCGTGGGTGCCGTGTGTGGGTCCCGCTGTGCACCGTGCGCCTCCCCCGCTTCTGAGCCTGCACCCCGGTGCCTCAGTGGAAAAAGAGACTCACTGAGGGGTTCACCAGGGATCCCACAGCTCGTATTGGTTATCCCATGGCTCATACTGGGGATCCCACGGCTCATACTGGTTATCCCATGGCTCATTCTGGGGATCCCACAGCTCATATTGGTTATCCCATGGCTGGTACTGGGGGTCCCATGGCTCATACTGGGGATCCCACAGCTCATATTGGTGATCCCATGGCTCGTACTGGGGATCCCACAGCTCGTATTGGTTATCCCATGGCTCATACTGGGGATCCCATGGCTCATACTGGGGATCCCACAGCTCGTATTGGTTATCCCATGGCTCATACTGGGGATCCCATGGCTCATACTGGGGATCCCATGGCTCATACTGGGGATCCCACAGCTCATATTGGTGATCCCATGGCTCATACTGGGGATCCCACAGCTCGTATTGGTTATCCCATGGCTCATACTGGTGATCCCATGGCTCATACTGGGGATCCCACAGCTCATATTGGTGATCCCATGGCTCGTACTGGGGATCCCACAGCTCATATTGGTGATCCCATGGCTCGTACTGGGGATCCCACGGCTCATACTGGGGATCCCATGGCTGGTACTGGTGATCCCACCGCTCATGCTGGTGATCCCATGGCTCTCAGGCCGTGTCACAGCCCCACATCACCTCTGATGGGTGATCCCCCACCAGCATTTCGGGGAGCAGTGGGGCTCAGCCCCTGAGCACTGGGGACACTGGGATGGGCTGGTTCTTCCCACCGCTGTGGCTGTGGGGAGCGGTGGATGCTCCCTGCCTGGAGACGCTTAAATCCAGCGTGGCCAGAGCCGGGCTCTGGGGAATGTTGGATCAGTGTGGTGGAGCTGAGGTGCCTCTGAGCTGGGAGCTTCTGGGGAAAGGGGAGTTGATCCCAGCTGAGGGCTTCTTGGAGGGGTCAGCAGCAGCAGCAGGGTGGCTGCTGGTGGAGCAGGGAGGCTGGGAATGGCCCGGTGCATCTCCTGGACTGTGATTTCCACCTGGGGCAGGAGGCGATCGGCTCTGGTTTGAGTTGTGCTCGGCACCGGCCCCGGGGAGTCGGCTGGGAACGTGGGGCTCTCTGCCAGGGTTGGGGTTTAGCCAGATTTCAGCTCCAGGAGAGCAGAGTTTGTGCCAAGTTTGGGGATGGGGCTCTGTGCTGGCACCTCTAGGGTCTGGTTGCTGGGGATGGGTGAGTGAGGGGAGAGGAGTACGGAGCCCAAGGCGCTGGGGAGGCTCAGCCAGGTGACAGGGACTGGGGAGGCTCCTGTGTCTCACCCTGGGGTCAGCAGGACCAGGAGAGAAGAGGGGACTGAAATCCATCAGACCTTTTAAAAAAAAAAAGGGGTGTTTGGGTCAGGGGGAGCCCCTCTGACACCCTGGATTTGCTGAGGCAGTGCTGACTGGTCACCCACAGAGCCGGGAGCAGGATGGGGTCCCACTGAGCTGAAGGCTCCTCACTCTGGGGTGCTTTCCCCCACTTTTCCCAGTGGGATGGTGACCCACACATCACTGGTGACTTTGGGAGTGGGCTGGAGCCTCCTGCCTGTGTTTGCACAGTAAACAGCTGGTTAATGTGCAGCAAACCTGGGGGGGTGACGGCAGCAGGACCGTCCTCCCTGCTCATCCCTACCCCTGGATGCTTCCCCTGGGAGTTCCATCCCCATGCATGGAACCAACAAGCCTGGAGAGGCACCAAGCTGGACAGGAGCTGGTCCTGAGGGGGGGTTCTGAGCTCTGTGGGTCCCCTCTCTCATTACCCCACAGCTTGTGTCCTGCACAGCGCCCAGTTTCCTGGCTCCTGGCTGGGGGGAGAAGCAGCTGGGGGGTGCTGGAGGGGTGCTGAGGGTGCTGCAGCCCAGCCCCGGGGTACTCTGCTTCCACCACAAGGTTCTGACATCCCCCTTTGAGATTCACTTTGTGTTTCCTGGAGTATTTTCCTGGCTGCTTCTGCCCAATTTCAGGCTCCACCAGCTCCCACAGGGACCCTGGCTCAGAGAACAGAGCAGGATCCCAAGACCTTAAGCCCCAGCGCAGCTCCTCGCACTAATCCTGCTCTCCCAGCTGTTGCCTAAATCTCTTTAGGGTTGGTTTTTTTTTGGGGGGGGGGGATGTTTTTCTCCCCTCCCCTCTCAGATCTGGATTTCACTGGGCTTAAGCTTGGGAATTTGCTGTTTCCTGGCTGTTTCTGAGCTGATTTTTATCCTCATTTTTTTTTTTCCCTGGGGTTTGTCCAGGACTGATGAGTGGTCTGGGGTTGCTCTGAGCTCCCCTCTCCAGGGTTGAATATATGGATTTATATATGCTCCCAGTTGGGTTGGGATCAGGGAAACCTTCCTTCCCCACTGGGATGCTGGAATGGGGGGGATGTGGGACATCCCCCTGTGCTGAAGGGGGTGCCTGGGGGTGGTGGGGGGTGCATGCCCTTCCCTGGGTTGTGGGTAGCAAAGCACCTTCCTGCTGCTGTTGGGATGAGGAAGTTTGTGTGGGTGGCTGTGGGAAGGGGGCTTTTGGGTGCTGCTGGGTGCTTGGGGTGCTGCCCCCAGACCTGGTTCTCCTCCTCTTTGGGTTTTCCTCTGTGGGGGGTAGTTGCCTGGACCCGGTTATCTCCCGTCTGCGGTTTGCCCCTGGCTCCTTCCCTCGGCCTTGAGCTGTGCTGGGCCAAGCAGGCAGCTCTCCCTGCTCATCCTGTCCCAACCCCTGGCCCCAGGGTGGGATCAGCCCCAGTTTTTGGGCTGTGGCAGCAAACTGGTGCTGTCTGTGGTTCCAACAAGGTGCCCACTGGAAAACCCAGCACCTCCAGACCGAAGGGGATGGATGGGCTGAGACAGCAGATACCAGCACCTGGGGAGCTCCAGAGCCCTCTCAGTTTGGCTCTACGGGGTGAGAGGAGCAGGGCTGGGGGATGTGGGTGCTCCAGGGATGTGGGTGCTGCTGTCTGCAGGAGAGATGTGTGACTTTCCCCTCTCTGGGCTGCTAAACCCAGCGGGGGCTCAGCATCCTTCCTGCCCCGGAGCACCCACGGAGGGAGGAAAGTCCCTGTGGGGCCTCTTCTGGGCTCAGCAGCTTTGAAGCTGAGATGTCCTGGGCACCTCAAACCCTCCTGGGCACCCTGAGCCCTCCTGCCCTGCTCCCATGAGGTTCTTGAGGCTGATGGGGTCGGATGTGCCTTGTTCCAGAGCTGCTATGGGGGGGCACAACAGTGTTGGGGGGGTGGTCACAGTGCCCTCCTCCTCCACCTATACATGCAGGGAGGGGCTCCAGACCCCCCAAGTTTTAGGGGGGGGAAAAGAGGGGGTCACAGTGCTCCCCTGCCTTATATACAGAGGGGCTCCAGACCCCCCTGGTTTGTGAGGAGAGGGGGGTTCTGCTCTGTTCCCAGTCCTGCAGTTGAGCCCCCAAACTTGGCCCCACTCACGGTACCGAGCCCCCAGCAGGAAGGGGACATTGGGATGACCCCACTGGCACAGGGAGGGGGATGTCTCTGGTGTAATGGGGCAGTTTGGAGCATCCTCAGCACCTCAGGGTGCCTGCTAGCACCCTCCCCCTCCCCTAACCTGCTTCCCCCCCCCCCCTCCCCTCCCCATCCCAGCTGCAGGCGCAGAAGCTGAGGCTGGCGCACAGCCGGGGCCCCTACTACAGCGGCTCCCTGCCCAACGTCAACCAGATCGGCAGCGGCGTCTCCGACTTCCAGGTGAGCTCTGCCTGCTCCCCCAGCACCCAGACCCTGCTCCCCATGGCACAGCCGCCCTCGGTGCCTTGGGAAGGGGATCAGGACCTGTATGGGGATAAAGAGGTCACAATGATGCTCTCAGAGGGCTGGAGCAGCTCCCCTCTGGAGAGAGGCTGAGGGAGCTGGGCTGGGTCAGCCTGGAGAAGAGAAGGCTGTGGGGGGACCTCATTGCAGCCTGCCAGTCCCTGAAGGGAGCAGAGGAACAGGAGGGGAATCAGCTTGTTCAAGGGCAGAGCCTGGCAGGACAAGGGGGCTGGAGTGAAGCTGGAGGAGGGAAGGGGGAGAGGAGATCTTAGGGGGAAGTTCTGTGCAGAGAGAGTGGGGAGGGGCTGGAAGGGGCTGCCCAGAGAGGGGGTGGGTGCCCCGTCCCTGGGGGTGTTCAAGGCCAGGTTGGCTGGGGCCCTGGTCAACCTTGTGTAGCTCCAGGCCTGGAGGTTGGTGTCCCGGCCTGTGGTGAGGGGCTGGAACAGGCCCAGAGAGGTGTTGGGGTCACCATCCCTGGGGAGGTTTCAAAGGCCTGGAGATGGAGTCCTCAAGGATATGAGAAGGGGCTGGAAGGGGCTGCCCAGAGAGGGGGTGGGTGCCCCATCCCTGGGGGTGTTCAAGGCCAGGTTGTCTGGGGCCCTGGGCAACCTTGTGTAGCTCCAGGCCTGGAGGTTGGTGGCCCTGCCTGTGGCAGGGGGGTTGGAGCTCTGTGACCCTTTGGGGTCCCTCCCAACTCAGCCCAGGCTGGGATTCTATAAAGAGCTGTGGTTGGGGTCAGATGGGGCTGATCTAACCCCTTCCAAAGCCTCCCCCAGCAGCGCTACTGGTTGACAGGGGGGGGGGGGGTCTGATGCTGAGAGCCTTTTGGTGACCCCAGGCTCACCCCTCTCTCCTCCCCTCAGGGCCCTTTGCACTCCCCGCTGGACTCCACGCGCAGCACCCGGCACCACGGGCTGGTGGAGCGAGTGCAGCGGGACCCGCGCCGGATGATGTCCCCCCTGCGCCGATACGTCCGACAGATATCCTTCATCCCAAGGCCCACCCCTGGGCCAGCTCCTTTCCTCCTCCTCCTAAAGGCTTCCCACTCCCACCCCAGTGTCCCCAGTGCTTCTTCCCACTCCCATCCCAGTGTCCCCAGTGCTTGTTCCACCCCATTCCCACCTGCGACACCCGCAGCTTGGCCCCTCGCTCTCTGTTTGGCCCTTAACACCTACCTCACATCGACAGCTCTCCCTATGGACCCACCTACCTGTCCCCTCCACCTGAGCCCAGCTGGAGGAGGTAAAGACCCCCCACGTTTCCTTGGTTCCCTCCTTTTCCTCCCTGTGTCTCTGGGCTCACTGGAATTTGGGGCTTGCTCTGCATTAAAAGAGCACCCAGAGGTTTGGAAAGGGGGGTAGGCTGGCTGCAGCCCGGGGTGGAAAGTCCCTGGCAACGAGCAACCCTCCCAGGGAGGATTCACAAGGCTTCCCATACCAGTTTAGGAGGGGATAAACTGGACTGAGGTGCTGGGAGTGGGGCTGGGAGGTCTCTCACCTCTCTGATTTTGGGTGCTGTGTGGCCAGGAGGGTTTTTTTTTTTTAATTTTAAAGGAAAAATGATTTCATCATACCCCAAAAGAGCCAGCTCCTGCATGTAGGGCAGCATCCCTCCACCACAGCACTGGGATCCAGTTCCAGATGAGTCACTGGGTGGCTGAGCCCCTGGGAGCCCTGGGGGCAGGCGAGGATGAGGATGGGGTTTGGCCAAGCCCGAGCGCGCCCTGAGCACCCAGTTTCACCCCAGTGAGCGGTGGCTCCGCACAGGAGCCGCTGGGATTCAGCTCCAGACACCTCAGCCCTTTGAGAGGACTCCAGGGATTGATTCCCAAGGCTTCCCCTCTCCCAGGGAGTCTCCTGCTGTGTCCATGCCTCCGTTCCTGGCACGCTTTGGCTGCTGTTTTGGCACAGCAGGAGCCAGAGGGGCTGTGTGGCCCCCTTTTCCCTGGCATTGGGTGCTGCTGGCAGCCCTGGGTTGACGCCAGAGCCCTGCCAGAGGCTCATGTTGTGTCTTGCACTCCCTGTGATTAACCTTGGTGCCCGTCAGTCCTGAGAGTGAGGGCCACAGCCTCATCCCACGGGATCTCTCCCCTCCTCCTGTGACAGATCCAAACCCTGTTGGGTGTCCTCTCTGCCATCCTGCCTCCTCACCTCCCCAAGGACAAAACCTTGGGGGTTTTTTTTTGCCCCAAAAAAGAAGAGATTGTGTCAAATCCTCCCTGTCACAGCGAGCACGGTCACCCTTCCCCACAGGAAGCATCCCCAGGAGCATCCTGCTGCTCACCCCAACTCGGGGTTCTTTGGGGTTCATCACCACACAGAGAGCTCTCACCAGCCCCTTCCTCATGGGAACCTCCAGCTCCTTTCACTCTGGGCTGTGTTCTGCACGGGTTTCAAGTCCCTGAGGCCCAGCTGCCCATCACCACAGTGTCTGGGCTGTGAGCCCTTGGCCCCCAGGCCCCCCTTAACCCCCTCCCCAATTAACCCTGCTGTTTCTCCTTCCAAAGGACCATGCCATGGAGTAACTTCCCCATGGAGAAAGGACATTTGTTCCGGCTGCCATCGGCCCTCAACAGGTGAGGTTCCATTTCCCCCCTCCCCTGGGCTCTGAGCTGGGCTCTGACCCTTCCCCAAGCTCCCCTGGGAGAAGGGGAGGGGTCTCCAGGCTGCTCTGGCCGCTGAACAGGGGGACCCCCAGGGTGGAAGCGACCCTGGGATTGCACTTCATGGGCTGTGTGGTCCCACAGCCACTCTGAGCTCCCCAAGGAGCTGCTTTGGGGTGCGTGGGGCTCTTTGGGTGCAGGGCAGGGTGTCCCATGGGGTGAGGACCTGGCTGTGGTGGTTTGGGTACACCCCAGTGTGGCACAAGGAGTGGGAGCTGGGGATTCCAACTGCTTTTTGGGACCTCAGTGAGGTCAAACACCCCCCATGGGGTTCAAACCCCCCCCCCCTCTTCTCAGTGCTGGCAGCGGGGCTGTGGTTGTGCACCCATCGCTCCCCAGCTGGGCCCCACGTGAGAGGGGGCTGCGTCCCATGGGCGGTGAAGGAGGGGGGGGGGGGGGTGATTGGGGGGGGGTTTCCTGCCTCCCAGCTGCACCACAGCTGAACAATGTCCCCCTTGTGCTGTCCCAGGACGCGTCATTAGCTCCAAAAGCCCTTTCCCAGCTCCTCCCCACGCTCATCCACTTCAAACCAACTAATTGGGAGCACAATGGGGGTAATATCCTGGGGTCCTCTGCCTCCAGCCCCTCTGGGGGCCCCAAGGAGCACCCAGGGCCCTTTGAGGGGGGGGGAGCCCTGTGCTGGGGTGGGTGGTGGGGGTTCTGGGGCTGTCGCTGCTGTCCCACGGAGGAGATGGGGACCCAGCTGGAGCATCGTGTGGGGAGGGGTCCCCACAGAGCCCCTTGGTGTCCATCTCCAGGGCTCACCCTGGGCATGGTGGGCTTTCAGAGGAGATGGTGGTTCCTCCAGCATCCCCCTACCACCCTCTCCTTCCATTCTCCCCTCCAGCTCTCCCTTCCCCTCTTCCCCCACTGCCCCACCACCATCACAAGGCTGGGGCTGAGCGCTGGGTGGGTAGGGTGGGGGGTCTCTCACAGCTAAGGAGAGTGGGGGTAGTGATGGCTGAGCCCCCCAACCCACCTGGACACTCACCTTTCCTTCCCCAATCAGAACCAATTCCGACTCCGCTCTTCACACGAGCGTGATGAACCCCAACCCCCAGGACACCTACCTGGGCCCCACGCAGGGCGCCCCGCCGCCCGGCCGCCGCAGCGGTGAGTGCCCCCCCCCTCCCCCCCCTTCACACCCCACTCCCAGGACTCTTGGGGTGTTCCCCCTCACCCCTTCCTGCTTTGCTGGCTGCTGTCCCCCCTGTGCTGCCACTAACTGTCCCCTGCTCACTCCCAGGTTTCCTGGATGGCGACGCAGACAGTAAAGGTGAGCGAGGAGTCGGAGCAGGGGGATGGGGATGGGGATGGGGATGGGGATGGGGATAGAGATGGGGATGGGGATAGAGATGGGGATGGGGATAGGGATGGGGATAGAGATGGGGATGGGGATAGGGATGGGGATGGGGATGGAGATGGGGATGGAGATGGGGATGGGGATAGAGATGGGGATGGGGATAGGGATGGGGATGGGGATGGGGATGGAGATGGGGATGGGGATGGAGATGGGGATGGGGATAGAGATGGGGATGGGGATGGAGATGGGATGGGGATGGGGATGGGGATAGGGATGGGGATGGGGATAGGGATGGGGATAGAGATGGGGATGGGGATAGAGATGGGGATGGGGATGGGGATGGAGATGGGGATGGAGATGGGGATGGAGATGGGGATGGAGATGGGGATGGGGATAGAGATGGGGATGGGGATAGGGATGGGGATAGAGATGGGGATGGGGATGGGGATGGGGATAGAGATGGGGATGGGGATGGGGATAGAGATGGGGATGGGGATAGAGATGGGGATGGGGATGGAGATGGGATGGGGATGGGGTTGAGGATGGGAATGGAGAGGGGATGGGGTTGAGGATGGGGATGGGGTTAAGGTTGAGGATGGGAATGGGATGGGAATGGGATGGAGATGGGAATGGGATGGGAGGGTGTGTGAGGAGGCTGTAACACCCCGCTCCTGCCTGGTGGGTGGGTGGGTTGTACCCCTCTCCCTGCACTGACCCTCTGCTCCCTGCTTTTCCCAGTGTTTGTTTTCCAAGTGCCTCCCATCGAAGAGACCTTCGATGACAGCAAGCATTCGCTGAAGCCCTGGGACACCAAGAAGGTGGGTATGGAGGAAGGACAGCAGGGAAGTGTCACCCCTGTGTCCCCCCTGCCCGGCACTGCCTGCTTCCTGCCTGCGGTTACCACACCAAGATGGCTCTGCCTCCTTCCTGCACTCAAACCCAGCTGGGCCAGGGCTGGTTTGGGGGTGGGGGGTGTTGTGGTGGTGAGGCAGAGTTGGGGAAGCAAAGATTTGGCATCCCAGCTTTGTTTTGCTCACTCTTCCCCTTTGGTTTCACAGCTCTCCTCCTCCTCAGCCCGGCCACGGTCCTGTGAAGTCCCTGGGATCCAGTAAGTGCTCTGGGATGTGACTGGGCAGCCTGAGGACACGAGTGGCTGTGGAAAAGGGGCTGGAAATAGGGGGCAGGGGGGTGTCACACTACTAGGGAGGAGGGACATGGGAGGAAGCAGCTGCCTGCCCACACTGAGCCTGTCTCTCCTCTTCCCCCAGCATATTCCCGTCGCCAGATCAACCTGCCAACGTCCCCCTCATCCCCTCAGCCCTCAACACGGGCGGTTCCCTTCCTGACCTCACCAACCTGCATTTCCCCTCCCCGTTGCCCACCCCTCTGGACCCTGATGAGACGGCTTATCCCAGCCTGAGCGGGGGCAACAGCACCAGCAACCTGGCCAACACCATGACCCACCTCGGCATCAGCGGCGGCATGGGACTGGGGACGGGCTACGACTCCCCAGGTGAGGGCTGGGCCCGGCCCAGAGACACCAGAGTCCCCATCCTGGGGTGGCTGGAACCTGGAGGGACGTCCCCATGGAGGGAGACACCCCCATGGTGGGGCCAGGGGGAGATGGCAGCACCCTGGAGCCGGCTGGGACAGAGATCGGCCTCTCCAGGCTCTGTGGGACGGAGACGCCGCAGCCTGGGAGCGGGATGGGGAAGAGCCTGGGGGGGGGGGGGGGGGGGTTGAGGGGAGGGTCTGACAGTGTTGGGGTGTCCCACGGGGGTGCAGGATGGCAGCCCCAGCAGGGATCCCACCCCAGCACCCCACACTTGTTGTGCTGGAGCTTCCTGGTGCCGGTGCCGGGCTGTGTGTGTGTTTCCGTCTCTCGTCTCCATCGTTCTGGTCGCCTCCGTCACCTTCCATCCCACCTGAGGCAGACAGATGGGGGACACCCCCTCCTCCCCCCCAAAACACACCCCCCCCCCCCCCCCAAAAAAAATCCGGGGAGGAGATCCTGGGGGGAAGTGGGGTGATTCCATGGGTAACAGTGGTGTCTCTTCTTTTTTTGTCCCCACAGGACTTACCTCACCTATGCAGAGCTCCCTGAGTAACCCGTCCCTGCAGTCCTCGCTTAGCAATCCCAACCTCCAGGCCTCCCTGCGAAGCCCCTCTCTCCAATCCTCCCTCAGCAACCCCTCTCTCCAATCTTCCCAAAGCAGTTCCTCCATCCCTTCCTCGCTCTCCAACCAATCCCTGCCTTCTTCCCTCTCTTCCTCCCTCAGCAATCCCTCCCTCCCCACGTCCCCCCGCAGCCAGCCCATGCAATCTTCCCCCAGCAACCCCAGCCTGCCCTCCGGCTTGAGCGGCTCTTCCTACTCCCCCATGGTGCAGGCGACCATAAACACCTCGCCCCGCCGACGGGTCCCGCTCAGCCCCCTCACCCTCCCAATGGGTGGAGACTCCAGAAGGCAGCACCCCAAACAGTTCTCACCAACAATGTCACCCACATTGTCCTCCATCACCCAGGTATGCATGGTCCATCCCGAAGCCCGCGCCGGCCCCGCCGCCGCGCGCTCGCCCTCCCTCCTCCTCCTCCTCCTCCTCTTCCTCCTCCTCCTTCCTCCACTTCTCTCTCTATGTCTTGTTTCCATCCTCATCTCAGCCACACGCCCAGGGCAGCCCCCTCGTTACCCCCCCCCCTTCAATTCCCCCCTCCCTGACCTGCAGCACCCCTCCTCAGCAGGAGGGAGCTCTGCGCTGTCAGGGATGGGGAAATTTGGGGGGTGGGGGGAAGAGAACGATGAGGTGTGGGGAGCCCGGCTCGTGCTGGGTGCTGGGTTTTTGATGGTGGGGCTGAAATTTGGGTGCTCCCAGCTCGCTGTGATCCCATTCCTGGTGCTGGGGGTGCACTGGGGCACGGCGCAGATGGGGGCACCGAGCAGAGGGGCCGGATCCTGGTGGGTGCAGGGTACAGACTGACCCCCCCCCCCCCCCTTTTTTTCCTTCCCCTCTCTCTGCAGGGTGTACCCCTGGATACCAGCAAGCTGCCAGCAGACCAGCGACTCCCACCGTACTCCTACAGCCAGCCTGGCCTGCTCCTGCAGTCCCAGCCCAGCCAGAAACCCCTGCACCAACCTGTGCAGCCCCCACCTCAGCCAACGCTGCCCCCAGTCCCTCCAGCACGGCCCCCAGTACCTCCCAGTGGAGCCACGCAGCGTCCGTACGCTTCCCAGTACCAGCCTAACGCTTCCCTGCAGCAGCACCAGCAGCAACTGGGACAAAACCTGAGTGATTTCGGCTTGGGCAGCGTGAGTGACCCCAGGATGGGTGCTAGGGGGGGGCACACACACACACAGGGGGGGATACACACACATACTGGGAATGTTGGTCCCCATAACCTGCCTCTTCCCCACAGTTCGACCAGTTTGGGATGGGGGAGAGCCCCACCGGTAACAGCGGGGGGTTCCCTGAGGATTTGGGGAGCCTGAGTTACACCCCCAGCGAGGGCACCTACGACCCCCACGTCCTCAACCGGCAAAACCTGAGCAACTGCAGCCGCCACGGCCCCATCCCCAACATCATCCTCACAGGTGGGGGCGTGGGGAGGGGTGGGGGGCACCGCGGGATGGGTGCTGAGGTTGGGGGAGCAGGATGGGTGCTGAGGGGGAGTTGGGGGAGCAGGATGGGTGCTGAGGTTTGGGGAGCAGGATGGGTGCCAAGGTTGGGATGGGGGAGCAGGCTGGGTGCTGGGGGAGTTAGGGGGGAGCAGGCTGGGTGCTGTGGCAGGGTTGGGGGGGCAGGACAGGTGCTGAGGGGGAGCTAGGGGGGAAGCAGGCTGGGTGCTGGGGGGTTGGGGGAGCAGGATGGATGCTGGGGGAGTTAGGGAGGAGCAGGATGGGTGCCAAGGTTGGGATGGGGGAGCAGGCTGGGTGCTGAGGTGAGGTTGGGGGGGAGCAGGCTGGGTGCTGAGGCAGGGTTGGTGGGAGCAGGCTGGGTGCTGAGATGGGATCAGTGGGGAGCAGGCTGGGTGCTGTGGCAGGGTTGGGCGGGTAGGACAGGTGCTGAGGGGGAGTTAGGGGGGAGCAGGCTGGGTGCTGAACCCCTCCCCTCTTCCCCAATATCTCCCCTTCCTCACCCCTTTCCCCTAGCAGGAGACTCTCCCCCCGGCATCTCCAAGGAGATCGCCACGGCGCTGGCCGGTGTGCCCGGCTTCGAGGTGGACACGGCGGCCTTGGGGCTGGAGGAGGAGCTGAAGATCGAGCCCCTCACCCTGGATGGACTGAACATGCTGAGCGACCCCTACGCCCTGCTCACCGACCCGGCCGTGGAGGACTCCTTCCGCACCGACCGCCTCCAGTGAGGGGCTGGGGGGGGGCTCCGACAACACCCCCACTCCCCCCCCCCTGCCCCCACCTCACCCTCAACCCCACCTAATTCTCCCTCTGCCCCCCCACCCATCTATTTCATCCCTCCCCCCATCTCAACTTCCCTGACTCACTTTTCTTCTGGTAAAACGGTGAGGCCGCTGGACCCCTCCCTGGAGTGTGGGGCTGGGGGGGGGGGGGGTGGACAGTGGATTGAGGGAGGGGTGGGGGCCACACACAACTCCCCACACCCCCACATACACAAGCCAGGCGCTCTCTGGCACCCCCAAACCCCGGTGGAGAGGGGGCTCCTGTCATGTTTCCCCCCCCCACCCCACCCCACCACAGTGGTGGCTGTACATAACCCCATAGGTAGAGACCCCCCAGGGCTGGAGGGGGGGGATAAAGGGGGGGGAGGGAGGGGTTTGGGGGGGCTGCTTCTCTTTCTATTTCATTTTTCTTCTGGCTAATCATCATGTTTAAGGAGAATTCCCCCTATCATGTCGTGTCCCCCCCCACCACCAAGCTGCTCCCCATATGTACCCCCAGCCCCCCCCTCCCACCCCCCCCCAGCTGCTGGGGACCCTGCGGGACGTGTAGAAAGCACTTGTAACTTTGCCCCCCCTCCTGCCCTCCCCCCCCCCCCCCCCCAAATATGCCCAGGGGAGCGCGGGGGCTTCGTCTATGGGCTGGGGGGGGGGGATGGATATGGGACCCCCCCCTCCCCAGGACCCGCGTTCCCCCCCCTACCCCAGGGAGGGAGCCAGAGTGATTTATTATTATTATTATTTTTTAAAATATATTATATGTTAATTAAATGCTGCCTGTGAGGGGGTGTGGCTGATTTTGGGGGGGGTGGGGGGGGGATGTCAGCTGCTTCAGGCCACCCCCATGTCCTCCACCTGTCGGGGTCTGGGGTCCCTTACTGGGGGGAGAGGGAGGTGATGGGCTCCCTGCAGTTCCTGGGGGGAGTTTGGGGAGGGCTTTTTGGGGGGGTTCTTCAGAGTTTTTTTGGGGGGTGGGTCCTGGAGGGATCCCTGTGACTCCCAGGGGTCTTTGTAGGTGCTTTGAGGGGGTTCCAGAGGGTCCCTCTGTGACTCCTGAGGGTCCTTGGGGGGGTCTTGAAGGGGTCCCTGGCGATTCCTGTAACTCCTGGGGGTCCTGGGATGGGTCCTGGGGGGGCCCTAGGGGGACTCTGAGGGTCCCTGTGTGTCAATGTTACTCCTGAAGGTCCTGGAGGGGGGCGGGGGGGCGTTCCAGGGGGGTCTCTGAGGGTCTCTGTGACTCCTGAGGGGTCCAGTTGGGGCCCGGGGGTCTCTAAGAGTCCCTGTAGGCCCGGGGTGTGGGGGGGGTTCCTGGGCCCCGCCGGGGCGGGGCGGGGGGTGTGTGTGTGTATGGGGGGGGGTGTGTGTGTGCAGCTCCCGTTCGCGTGCCGGGAGTCCTCCAGCTCGCCAGGGGGCGCTGTCGGCGGCGGGAGGGGGGGGGGGGCCGGGCGGGCTCGCGGCAGCGGCCCGGCGGAGCGGGTGGCGCGGCCCGGCCCGGCCCGCAGGTACCGGCGGGGGATGTGGGGGGGGGGTGGTGGGGTGGAGGACACGGGACCGGGACCCGGCCCGGGGCGACGCCGGGCGCTGCTGCGCGGGGCCGGGAGGGGCCGGCCGGGGGGTGACTGTCCGTAGGGCCCGGCCAGGGGGGCTGCGGCAGCCCCGCTCCCCCTGCGGGAAGCCCCCGGCTGGGCCGGGCTGGGCTGGGCTGGGCCGGGCCCTCCCGCGGGCAGCGCCGGGGGGGGGACACACGGGGAGGGGGACGGACACACACGGGAGACACCCAGGCCACATGAGAGTGGGGCGGGGGGACCCGTCCCCCGCCGCCCCGTAGCCCCCCGCGGCCTCTCGGGGGGTCCCGCTGCTGGGGAGCCGTGGGAGGGTGTTTGGGGGGGGGGGGCACAGGGCAGCCGAGGGGCCCCCCCGTCCCCTCCGGTTTCTCCCCGCAGGAGGGTAAATCGGGCGCCGGGCCCGGCCGCCCTCACACGGCACCGAGCTAAAAATAGCCACGCTGGGGACTGGGGGGGGGCCGGGGGTCCCCGGCTGGGAGCTGGGGACAGGCTCCGGGCTGGGGAATGGGTGCTGCAACAGCCCCGGTGGGGTGCAACACCCCCCCCGCCCCACCTAAAGCCCCTGTTGGGGGTCTGCGCGCTTGGGGTTGGGACCCATTTATCCATCCTTCCCCCCCCCCCTTCCCCCCAACCCCGGTGCAGAGGCGTCACCGAGCCCCCGAGCCCCGCGGAAGGGGGTGACAGCCCCGAGGGTGTGACGTGGGGGTTCACCGCCCCGGCGCCCGTTTCCTTCCCCTTTCCCACCCGCTCCACGCAGCTCTCCAGCTCCTCTGGCCTCCCCGGAACCCTCCTGCGGCACCCTGGGCAAGCTGGGGGGTGCTGGGGACAGGGAGGGGGTGCGTGGAGGGGAGAGGGGACGGCTGCGGGTTGGTGGGGGGGGAGGGCACCAAGCCTGGGGAGGGGGGACGGGGGGTTACGCTGCAGGGTGGGGGTCCTGTCGCAGAGGCGCTGGCTGAGGGGTGTCTGCTGTGCTTGGGGGGAGGGGTGTTGTCCCCCTTCCCAAGCTATGGGGGACCCTGTGCTGTCACCCCAGCGCTTCACGCCGTGACCGGAAGCCTCCTCCCTTCCCGTCCCCGGTGCTTTCGCCCCGTCAGCTCTGCCGTGGGGCACCCCACGCTGCCAGGGCGAAGAGGGTTGGGGGGGGGGTGTGTTCCCTGCACCATGGGACCTCGGGGCGGGGGGGGAGGACACCCAGTCTGGGTGGGGCAAGGTTGGGGTGTCACATGTCCCACTGTTTTCCCCCCCACCCCCAAACACCCCAACAGATGCCGTGGGGGAAACCATGTCGGACGAGAAGCCCCCGCAGCTGGTGGACTACTTCGTGGTGGCTGGACTGACGGACACGTCGCGGCCGCTGGAGGAGGAGAACCAGCAGCACCGCCTGGCCCGGCCCAGCGAGCCCATCACCGATGTGGCCGTCATCATCCGCTCGCAGGGTGAGGAGGTGCCCCACGGCTTCACCTGCATCGAGACCACCACCTCGGGCCACCCCGTCGACCTCAACGCCGGGCTCCTCAACAACCCCCAGATGTTCATATGCTACAAGAGGGGGCGGGACAAACCCCCCCTCATCGAGCTGGGGTGAGTCCTGTGGATTGGGGTTTTTTATTGGGGGGGGGGGGATGAGCTCCCTTTGGGGTGTCCTCACCCCATCTCTCCACCTCTCAGGGTGCACTATGAGGGTAAGGACCGCCCGAAGCCCGGCTATAAGATCCTGGACACGACGCCCTACAGCCGCTCAGCCAACCTCAATTCGGGGGGGCCTGGCCACCAACGCACCTTCCTGACCTATCGACGGGCGGCTGAGCCCCACGGCCACAACACGCTGGGGGTCACCGATCTCTGCCTCGTTATGCCCAGCAAGGGCGAGAGCACCCCCCACACCTTCTGCAGGGTGGACAAGAACCTCAACACCAGCATGGTGGGTGCCACGGTCGCTGCTGGGATGCCTCCCGCTGCCATCCAGCCTGTGCTGACCTCCCCCTTCTCCCCCCTCCCTCCTTGCAGTGGGGCCCTGCAGTATTCCTGTGCTACAAGATCTCCATGGCCAAGGCCAACACGCTGGTCTACGAAGCAGGTAGGACCTCTCATGGTGGGTGATCGGTGGAAGTGATGAAGTTGAGGGTCAGTTATCTGTCTGTCTGTCCATCTAGGGTTGCTGGGACGTTACCCTGAGCAGGACAGCGAGTCCTTTCCCCTACCTGAATCTGTTCCTGTCTTCTGCCTGCCCATGGGGGCCACCATCGAGAGCTGGCCAGCTGACACCAAGTACCCCTTGCCCGTCTTCTCCACCTTCGTGCTGACCGGCGCTTCGGGTGACAAGGCGAGACAAGGGACAGAACAGGATGAGGCACCAACGAGGGGGTGGAGGGGAGTGGGGTGATGCAAGGTGTGTGTGTATGTGTGGGGGGCAGTGATTTCTCACCCTGAGCCCCCACCCCACGCAGGTTTACGGTGCTGCCATCCAGTTCCACGAGGCGTTTCCCCGGGAGCGGCTGTCGGAGAAGCAGAGCCTGAGGCTGGGGCTGCTGAGCGTGGTGGATCGGCGGCCCGTGGCCGGCCGCTCCCTCCAGACCCGCAAGAGCATCTGTGTCCTGTCTCACTGGCCCTTCTTCGACGTGTTCCGCAAGTTCCTCATGTTCATCTACCGCTACTCCATCTCGGGGCCCCACGTGCTGCCCCTCGAGACGTGAGCACCAGGAGGGCTCAGTGGAAATGGGGGTTGGGAAGAGCTGGGTGGGCTTAGGAGGAGGGAGGGGATTTGGGTTGGGAGGGGTGAAAGGGTGTCCCCCCCATCCCTGTTGCTTCATTCCCCTCCCTCCCCTCCCCTCCCACCCCGCTGATGGGTCCCTCTGCCTGCAGGCACATCTCGCACTTCATGCACAACGTCCCCTTCCCGTCCCCGCAGCGCCCGCGCATCCTGGTCCAGGTGAGTCAGCACATGTCTCATGTCCCCCCAGTGCCATCCCCGTGCTGGTTCCCCCCCCCCCCTCCCCACATCCCACTGTATCCCTGTGTCCCCTCAGATGTCCCCATATGACAACCTGCTGCTGTGCCGGCCCGTGTCCTCCCCGCTGCCGCTCAGGTAGGACTGGCTGTGGGATGCTGGGGACACACACAGGAGGGGGACACAGGACCACTGAGTGACATGTACCCCTGTGTCCCCCCCCTCTCCTTGCTCTGCAGTGGTGCCAGCTTCCTAACGCTGCTGCAGAACCTGGGTCCTGACAACGCTGTGGCTCTGCTGGTGGCCGTGCTGACCGAGCAGAAGCTGCTCATCCACTCCCTGCGCCCCGACGTCCTGACCAGCGTGGGCGAAGCCTTGGTGGCGGTGGGTACTGGGGAGACACCAGGCTGGGGAGCAACGGGGAGGAAGGGGGGGGGGGGAGTGGGAGGGAAAACCACGCCGCGACGCCGGGGACCCCCGGCCCGTGGCGCTGACCGCCCTTGTCCTGTCCCCAGATGATCTTCCCCCTGCGCTGGCAGTGCCCCTACATCCCGCTGTGCCCGCTGGCGCTGGCTGACGTGCTGTGTGCCCCCGTGCCCTTCATTGTAGGCATCCACTCCAGCTACTTCGACCTCTACGAGCCCCCCAGGGATGTCATCTTCATCGACCTCGATACCAACACCATCTTCCAGTGAGTGACTCCCAACCCTGTTTTCGGGCCACAGGGAGGAAGATGAGGGAGGTGGAGGGGGGATTCACCCACTGGATGCTGCCTGGAGGGAATCCAGGGGGGTGCTCTCCCCTCATCCCTTGGTGTTTCCCTCCCCCAATCCTTCCAAGGAGTGAAGAACGCAAGCTGCTGTCACCCCGCTCCCTGCCCCGCCGGCCCTGCAAGGTGCTGCTGGCTTCACTGCACAGCCTCTCCCAGCAGCTGGATGAGAGTGAGTGGGATCTACAGAGGGGCTGGAAGAGGCTGCCCAGAGAGGGGGTGGGTGCCCCGTCCCTGGGGGTGTTGAAGGCCAGGTTGGCTGGGGCCCTGGGCAACCTTGTGTAGCTCCAGGCCTGGAGGTTGGTGTCCCTGCCTGTGGTGAGGGGCTGGAACTGGCCCAGAGAGGTGGTGGGGTCACCATCCCTGGGGAGGTTTCAAAGGCCTGGAGATGGAGTCCTCAAGGACATGAGAAGGGGCTGCCCAGAGAGGGGGTGGGTGCCCCATCCGTGGGGCTGTTCAAAGCCAGCTTGGATGGGGTCAACCTTGTGTAGCTCCAGGCCTGGAGGTTGGTGTCCCTGCCTGTGGCAGGGGGGTTGTAGCTCTGTGACCCTTGGGGTCCCTCCCAACCCAGACCACTCAATGATTCTATGACCCCCCCCCTTAAACCCCTCAGCACTCCCCCAACCCCCTAATTCCCACCCATACCCCCTTTCACAACCCCCTTCCTTGTTCCCCCAGTGTACAGCGGGCCGGGGGAGGAGGCGTCGCTGGAGCTGCTGCTGAGCGACGCGGAGGCGGCGCGGGGCCGGCGGGCGCAGCTGGAGCTGGAGGCGCGAGCGGCCTTCCTGCGCTTCATGGCCTGTGCCCTGCGCGGGTACCGCTCCTTCCTGCGCCCCATCGCGCTGGCGTCCACCCCCGCCGGGCGCGACGCAGGCAGCCTCTTCGCCTTGCAGGGTAGGGAGAGGGATGGGGATGGGGATGGGGATTGGGGTGGGAGGGGGATGATGGGAATGGGGATTGGGATTGGGATGGGGTGGGATTGGGTGGGGTGGGGATTGGGATGGGATGGGGTGGGATGGAGATGATAGGGATGAGATGGAGTGGGATGGGGTGAGGGTGGGGATGGGATGGGGTGGGGTGGGGATGGGATGGGATGGAGTGGGATGGGGATGGGGATGAGGGTGGGGATGGGGGATGGGATTGGGATGGGGTGGAGATGAGATGGGGATGGGGTGGGGTGGCATGGGATGAGGATGGGGTGGGATGGGGATAGGATGAGATGGGGGTGGGGTGGGGGTGGGATGGAGATGTGATGGGGTGGGAGTAGGATGGGGATGGGATGGGGATGTGACGGGGTGGGGTTAGGATGGGGATGGGATGAGGTGGGGTGGGATGGGAGGGGGATGGGATGGGAGTTGATCTGGATTGAACTGTCCCCTGTCAGGGTTCCTCAAGTCCCGGGAGCGGGCGTACCACCGGTTCTACGGGCAGCTGCTGCGCACGCAGCTCTTCACCCAGTTCATCGAGGACTGTTCCTTCGCCAGCGACAGAGACCCCTGCCTCGAGTTCTTCGACACCTGCGTGGATAAGGTGGGTGCCCCCAGCCCTGTGCCAGGTCCCTCCCCATCCCTGTAGCCCACCCTGCGTCCCTCTGTCCCTCTATTCCCCCCCCCCACCCCAGGCTGAGGCCGTGTGCCCCCTCCCCAGGTGCAGGCAGAGCTGGAGAAGCCAGAGGACACCCCGCTGATGGAGCTGGATGACCCCCGGGGGGGGGAACACACCGTCTTCATCACCCCCCCGGAGCAACCAGCGGGTCCCGACGGTTCCGAGCCGCCTGCACAGTACCGGTGAGCCCCCCCCCCCCCCCCCGAGCCCCCCAACTCCCTCCTGCCCCCTCGAGTCCCCCCTGACTGACCCTTTGTGCCCCCCCCCCACCCCAGCTATGACGGGTTCCCCACCCTACGCCCTGAGCTCCTGGAGCCCCCCCGGGACCCGCTGGTGGCCCAGCTGTGCCAGGCCAGGAGCAGTGCCCCCAGCAGCCCAGCCCCACGCAGGACCAAGCAGGTGAGAGTGGGGGCCACCAGTGCAACGAGTTGCCCAGGCCTCAGCAAGGACATGGATAGAGAAGGGCGCTGGATACCAGCTGCCCCCACCCAACCTTTATCTCCTTCCTCTTCCTCCTCCCATCCTCAGGAGATGAAGGTGGCCCAGAGGGTGGCCCAGAAGTACTCCTCAGTGCCCGATATGTGGGCCAAGTGCCTGCTGGGGCATTGCTACGGGCTGTGGTTCCTCTACCTCCCCACCCACGTCCGCGCCGCCCCCGCCAAGCTGCGTGCGCTCCAGCTGGCCTACGACGTCCTGCGCAAGATGGAAGCTCACAAAGTGGTGCTGCCTGATGAGGTAGGAGGCGTTTGGGGTGCAGGAGGGGGGGTTACAGAGGTTAGGGGACCCCCCTTTTCTAATCACCTGTGTCCCCCCCCACGCTGTGGCCAGGTCTGTTACCGCATCCTGATGCAGCTCTGTGGGCAGTACGGGGAGCCGGTGCTGTCGGTGCGGGTGCTGCTGGAGATGAAGCGCGCCGGCATCGTGCCCAACACCATCACCTATGGCTACTACAACAAGGTGACAATGGGGAATGGGAACGTTTGGGAAGGGGGGAGGATCAGGAAAAGGTCCCTGTTGGCATCTGATTGTGTTATGATCCCCCCCATCACAGAATCCAGCCAGTCCCCCCCCCAGCCTGTAGCGCTGCCTGGGGTTGTTCTGTCCCATGTGCAGCACTCTGCACTTGGCCTTGGTTAAACCTCATCCCCTTCATCCCCTTCCTCCTCCTCTTCTTCCTCACAGGCAGTGCTGGAGAGCAAGTGGCCAGCAGGCACCCAGGGCGGTCGCCTGCGTTGGGCCAAGCTCCGTAACGTGGTGCTGGGGGCAGCCCAATTTCGGCAGCCCCTGCGGCAGCGGGAACGCCGGGCCGCCGCCTCCGCCACCCCGGGTAGGTGGGGATGCTGTGGGAGGCTGAGGCTTTTTGGGGGGGGTAAGGTGGGTTGCTATCACCCCTCCCTGTCCTGCTGACTGCCCCCTCATCCCCTCCTGCAGGCGGCAGAGCCCCCCCTGCGCCCCGTCCCGGCCTGCAGCGACAGACCACGTGGGCCGGGCGCAGCTTGCGGGACACCCCCCCGGCTCCCCGGCTGGTGAAGAGCGGCAGCCTCAGTTTCCCTGGCAGCACCCACGGTGAAGGAGCCCAGGGAGAACAAAAAGAACCTCAAACTACCCGTCCCCTTCCTCTTCCAGCAGCCCCAGACCCGTTACCCCCCCGGTTACGGGGTCCCCCCAGTTCAGCCGACGGCAGCTTGTCAGACATCAGCTTCGCCACCGACGAGAGCGACCGGGCGGACGAGGGGCCGGCGGGGAACACACCGCGCAGGGGTTTGGCTGCCAAACTACAGCAGCTCCTGTCCCCTGGCAAACGCCCCCCTCTGAGGCCAGCAGCCAGCACCGAACTTCCCATCAGCTCCCGGGATGCCGCCTCCTGCCCGCGCCGGGGTTCGGAGCAACGGGATGGGGAACCCCCGCCTCGGCGCAGCCCCGCAGAGACCCTGCTGCGCCCACGGGAGCGCCCCGAATCCACCGCCTCGGAGGTAAAGGGGTCTCCCTGTGAGGCTGTGGGTGCTTGTCTGTGTGTCTGTCTGTGTGTCTGTCCTCGCTCACAGCGTGTGTGTGTCCCCACAGAGCTCAGTCTCGCTGGGCAGCGAGTTGGACCTGTCGGACACGTCGGTTGGCAGCGCCGGTGTCCCCAAATCCTCGGAGCCGCCGGCTGATGGGGCGGCCGGGCAGGAGCCGCCCGCTGTGGAGGTGAGTCCTATCCCTGTCCCATGAGATTCCCATCCCACCACAGCCCCCCCTGGCCCCCCATCTCCTCCAGCACCGTGGGGTTTGACGGTGCCACTGCTGGGGGTGGGGGGGCAGGTCTTGCTGTCCAGCTGCTCGCGGTGCCAGGGCTGCGGCGCGCTGGTGTACGACGAGGAGGTGATGGCTGGCTGGACCTCTGATGACTCCAACCTCAACACTACCTGCCCCTTCTGCAGCCGTTCCTTCGTCCCCTTCCTCAGCATCGAGATCCAAGACTTCCAAACACCCCCCAGGTGGGATCCCCCGACCCAGCATCGCATCCCCCATCCTTTAGGAGAACCCCAAATGTCCCATGTCCCCCCCCCCCCCGCCAAGCCTCCCTGGTGTCCCCAAAGCCTCTCTTTGCTGAGGAAATCCCTGATGTCCCATGTTGTGTCCCCCATCCCTCTCTCAGTGCCACCGAGGACGGCTCCCTCCCTCCTCCTGCCACGCAGGGACCGGTGCTCAGCGACCGCCGCCGCTGCCTGGCCCTGGATGAGGCTGAGCCTGAGCTCTGCAACGGCTGCCCGGACGCGGCGGTACGGTACCGGGCACAGCGAGGGGAGTGATGAAAGAAGAGGGGGGGGACACACACATGACACACACAGACACCCCAACGTGTCCCCACGCTGTGTCCTGCAGGTGCCACGGCGGTCGGAGCGGGTGGCTTTCGCTTACCTGAGCCCCTTGGTGCTGCGGAAAGAGCTGGAAAGTTTGGTGGAGAACGAAGGAGGCGAGTTCCTGGCACAGCCAGAGCTGGTGGACAGTCACCCCATCATCTACTGGAACCTGGTGTGGTACTTCCAGCGCCTGGAGCTGCCCAGTAACCTCCCCCGCCTGCTTCTGGGCTCCCAGCACGTCGCCCCGACCCCACAGGTACTGGGTGAGGTGGGGGGGATGCACTACAGGGACAGGGGGTGGGTTGTTTTTTTTTGGGGGGGGGGAGGGAGATCTCCAGCCCAGCACCCACCTGCCTGTCCCACAGGCGCAGCCCCCCGACTCGCCGTGCGTCCGCGTGCGGCTGCTGTGGGACGTCCTGGCCCCCGAACCCGAGAGCTTCCCCCCGCTTCACGTCCTCTGGCGGCTTCACAGTGAGTTGGGGGGGGGGGGAGAGTATATAAAAAAGGGGGGGACAAACCCCCACAGAGTCCAGGCATGGTGCTGACCCCCCTGTGTGTGTTACCCCCTCTTTTCCTTCCCAGGTAACGTCCCCACCCGGCTGCGGTCCTGGCGGCCCCCCAGCCAGCACCCCTTCTCCCTGGCCTTCATGGAGGCCGTGCTCAACTACGTGGGGCTGAACGACGTGCACAAAGCCATCACCCTCTTCCTCGAGACGCTGGCGGCCCCGGGTGCCCCCCGCCAGCTGCAGAGGTAAAGGGGACACACACACACACACACAGAGAGCAGGGGAGGTCTCCCTTCTCCTCCATCCCACCCCTTCTCCCCTCACTGCTCTTCCTCCCTAGGAGCATCTACCGGGAAATCCTCTTCCTCATGCTGGCAGCGCTGGGCAGGGACCACACGGACATTGGTAGGGAGGGTTGGGGGTTGGGGGGGAGGGGGGGGAGGTATTGAGGGATCCTTCCCCCTTGCCCAAGGGAATGCTGACTGCTGGTGTGTCCCTGTGTGTGTGACCATCCTCCTCTTCCTCACCTCACAGCTGCCTTTGACAAGAAGTACCGGTCGGCCTACAACAAGCTGGCTGGGAGCCTGGGCAAGGAGGAGCTGCGGCGGCGGCGGGCGCAGCCCCCCAGCTCCAAAGCCATCGACTGCCGCAAGAGCTTCGGGGCCACCCTCGAGTGCTAGAGGGGAGCAGGAGGAGGAGGGGGGGGGGGGGGGTCCCAGCCCCAGGGAACCCCCCCCTCACACTCCCCCTCCCCTCCCCCCCCAGCTCACAAAGGATTTTATATGTCAGTATTAATATATTTTTATTTATTTATTGCCCCCCCCCCCCCCCCAGCACTGCTGGGAGCCAGGACAAGGCGGAGGGGGGGGTGGGGGTGGGGGTGGCTGCACATCCTCCCCCCCCCACTCCCTTCATCGCTGCCCCCTCCCTCATCGCTCCCCCCGGGGGGGGGGTGGGGGGGGGGCCTGGGGGAGGGTTTAGGGGCTGCCCCTCCCCCCCCACCCCCCTCGCACTGTGCAATAGGAGCCCCCCCGCCCCGGGGGGTCTGTAAATAAAAGCCGCTGCGGTATTTTCCCTTCTGCCTCCCCCGCAGCATTCTTGGGGGGGGGATGTAGGGGGGGGATCGAGAGGGAGCGGGACCCCCCCGGGGTGAGGGGGGGGGGCGGGCGCCATGACACCATAGAGACGTGTGGGTGGGGGGGGGGGCGGGGGGGGAAGAGGGGCGAGAGCGGCCGCGGCAGCCATCTTGGGGCCTGGCAGAGGCCTGGCGGTGGGGGCGAGGCCTCGGCGGTGCTGCCCCTCTCCCGACGAGCCCACACCGGGCCCAGGGGGTGGTTGAGGAACGAGCGGCCCTGCCCGGTCCTGGGGTTCGCTCCTTCCTCGTTCCCCTCCCTTCAACCTCCCCCGCGGCGTCGCACCGGGCCACGTGCACCCGCGTACCGGCAGCCACGTGGGCCGGGCGCAGGGCGGCTACGGCGGCCGCTGCGGGCCCAAATTCCCCCGCGAGCTGGTTGGGGGGGGGTGGAGGGGGGGGGTGTGAAAGGGGGGGGGGCGGATGGTTTTTTGCCCGCCGACATCGCGCGCGGCCAGCGATACCCGGATGTCCAGTCTCGGGGAACCCATTAAAGGCGCCCCGCGGGGAAGCTCCGAGATTTGTCATTGGTGGATCAACCCGTCGATCTGCATTCCCTCCCTCCAATAAAACGCGGAGGGCGGACCCGACGAGGTGCCTCACGGATTCTATTGACGAGATGAGACGTCCGTCACCGCGAATCGCCAATGGGCGTCGCGTCTAGGGTCGGGGAGGCGGGGCCTGAGCGGCGGGGCCTCTGCCCAATCAGCGGCATTGTTTGTGGTGGTGCCGGCTGCGCTCCGCGGCGGCTGGTGGCTGCGGCGCCGCGTCTGCTCCGCCCGCCCGGCCCGGCCTGGCCCGGCCCCGGCTCGGCCTCAGGGCACCCACCGGCGCCCCCGGCCCCCAGGGCGGCGCCCCCCAGAGCCAGGTAAGGGCTGCGTGGGGCGGGGAGGGTCCGGCAGGGCCCGGGGGGTGTGGGCGGGGGGTGTGGGTGGTGGTGGGGGAGGGGGGGGGCAGGGCCTGGGGGGGTCCGCGGGGAGCCGAGCGGGGTGTCCGCGATGGCGGCGGCTTCGGGGGGGGGGGGGGCAGGAGGCAGCGCCGAGGGGGCTGGGGGGGGCAGCGCGTTGGATGTCGGATGGCCGAGGCTGGGGGGGGGGGGGGCGCGGGTTGTGCCTTTGTGGGGGGCAGCGCTGGGGTTTGGGGGGGGGGGGGGCAGAGCCCCGCGGTTGTGGGGCCGCGTTAGCGCGGGGCGGAGCTTGGGGGGGGCTGCGGAGCTCCGGGGGGTTGGGGGGTGCAGGGGCCGGTTCGGCCCTCGGGAACGGGCGAGGAGAGCCGGGGGTGGGGGAGGTACCCCGCGGTTAAAACGGGGTGTTGGCTCTTCCCCCCCCCCCCCCCCGGGGCCTGGGGGGGGCCGGTCCCTGCCCGGCTGGGGCCCGTCTGAGCTGGGGCGGGGCCGTCTGGGCCGGGGGCGGTGGGGAAGCGGGGTGTGGGAGCCGCCTGGCTCCGGGCCTGGGGTGCGTTGGGGGAAGGGGCGGAGGGGGGAGGGGGGGTGTCCCCGGGGCAAGGGGGAGAGAGGGGAGGGGGCGGCCGCCTCCCTCTAACCTGAGGCGCCGGAGAGGGGGGGTGGGGGAGCAGCTGCCTCTGTGCGCGCCTGGAGGGATTTGGGGGTGCGGGCTCCGTGTCCCTTCTTTCCCCCCCCCCCCCCAAAATCCTCATCCTCGCCGCCGGGGCTGGGGTACCGCCGCTTCGGGGGGGGGGGGAGCGATGCCGCGAAGGAGTGGCCCTCCACGATGGATGGGGGGGGCTGGCTGCTCCCCCCCTTTCCCAACCAGAGGGGACCCCCCCTCTTTGTTCCTTTCATTCCCTGCTGGGTTTTGGGAGCGATTCCCGTTTCCTTCTGTGTTGCCTTCGCGGCGTTCCCAGTCTCCTCGGTTAAGGACTGGGATGGGGTGGCTCTTTGCTGGTTTGGGAATCTGGTTTTCCATGGGATTTTGCTGGATTTCGCTGGATTTCCCTTCCCTTCTTCACTGCCCTCACCCCAACCTCCGTTCCCTTCAACATCAAAGCCAGGATTGGGGTGGGAGGAGGGGGGCAGCCAGGGAAACTTTCCCCTCTCTCTTTCAATGTGGTCCAAAGAGAGTCTGGTGACTGCCTCCTCCATCCCTGGGTGCAGCCCTCTGGCTGTGCCCCTTCCCATCTCACCGTAGGGATCACAGCTTGGGAAGCTCCTGCCCTTCCTCTCTCTGTGTTTGGGAATGCCGGGTGGCACAGTTCCTCTCCCTTCCTTCCATTTCCCCCCCCCCAAATCAGAGCATTCCAAGCTATGAAATCCCCTCTCTTTCCTTTCCCCCTCTGCACCTAGGGTCTTTTTGATGGGTGGGTGGGTGTGTGTATGGGGGGGTGCTTTGCCAGGGAGAGAGGAGGAGGAGGAGGAGGTTTGGGCAAGCAGAGGGTATTGCTGAAAGCAAGGAGGAAGAGCGACAGCATATGGATGCGATCGTATTGATTCTCTTTAGCTGCCTTGCCTTCCTCGCCTTCTGTTTGCTGAGATCACCCCCCCAAACCCCCCCCTGAAAGGGTGTTGTGGGTTTTTTTTTTCCCCCCCTTTCCAGCCTTTCCTTGGCTGCTGACAAGCTGGGGGAGGAAGGGGAAAAGGAGGGGAGGAGGGGTGTGTGTGTGTGGGGGGGGAGAGGTGGGTACGGCGTCCTTCTGGAAGAAGGTGTGGGAGGTTTTGACTCTTTGATTTCTCGGTGGGGGTTGGGGGAAGGAGCTCAGCAATGAGCTGTTGGAGAAGGACTGTGAGGTTTTTAGGATTCCACTGGGTCGGTATGGAGAGCTGAGGGCTGGCTGTGTGTGCCAGGGAGAGCTCCCCCCCCCCCCTCCTCCCCTCCCCTCATCCCCATCCCAATCCCCTTCCCAACCCTCTCCCCCTCCTCGAAATGCCAGCAGTGTTCTTAGAACACTGGCTCATGATGCTCCTGTCACCCACAGCCAACTGGATTTCGGTTTCCAAGGGGGGGGGTGTGGGGTGGGGGGGGAGGAAGCTCAGCACAGCCTTGAGTTGCCAGGAGCCCAGCACCTTCCAGGTTAAACCAGCACCTTAACTGGGCTCTGCACCCCTCAGCCAGGGTGTCTGTCTGGATCCTCCCTCCTTCACTCCAATATTTTATTACATTCCTGCTTTTTTTTTTTTTTTTTTTCTGGGTAAAACAACCCAAAAGACCCAATGTTTGGGGTTCAACACCCCATATTTTTTTGGGGGGAGCAGTTAAGATCTGGGGCTTGAGGTGCAACCTTCTTCTCTTTGGCGCTTTCCCTGATCACGAGGCGGCGTGAAACCGAATGTGACGTGCAGCTGACAGGGAGCATCCATCTTTGCAGTGCTGTGGTTTGCCTGTGCAGTGAGCAGCCTGGCTTCCTCTTCCGACTGCTAACGAACCCCCTGGCTAATGAACCCCCTTGGCTAACGAACCTTTCCCCCCCCTCCACCACCTCCCTCCCCTCCCTCACCACTCTGTTCGGAGCATCCTGCTGCTTTTTCTCCCAGACATTGGATCTCTCCCTCCTTCTAAACACTTCTGGGAGAGGGGGAAGAGCTTGACCCGTGCTACCCAGCAGAGTTAATTCAACTTCAGATGTTCTCCAAAGCATCTTTTCTCCCAGTATTTTTGTGTTCCAAGGGATCATGATCGGCTGCTCGTGAGATGCCGGGTGCTTTAACTCCCCCGGCGCTTCCCAGAGTCGTTCCTGGAGCTGCTTTCATCACTCTTAAGGAAAAAGGAATTCAAACCCAAGCAAAACACTGAAGCTTTTTATTCTCTTGATTTTCCTGGTGCTGGAAAAGTGGCTGCACTTTGGTTCCTCCTCTGCTGGATCCTGATGTTTTGATTCTGGATAACTCACCCCTTATTATTTTTTGGGGGACACACACACACCTTTGATGAGCATCATGGCTTGGAATATAATCCCTGTTGCACTGCTCCAACGTTGGAATCACTGATTTATTCCTTTTTTAAAAACATTTTAGGGATAGAAAGTTCTGGGAGTGGGGGAAAAGGAAGAGGGGGGGGAACCCCCCCTGACACCCCAACAACCCCTACGGAGAGCGGCGCTGATTTTCTTCCAGCTTTGGGTTGTTTAAAGGCACTGAATGAGGGGCTCCACGGTGCTGTTGTGATCAGGATTGTTGGGAAAATGGGTTCAGTTTTTAAAGGGCAAAAGGGGGGGGGGGAGGAAAGACAAAGGAAAGAGAGAAAATGGGGATAAATCCATTCCCAGTGTAAATCTGGCCACTTCCCACATGGAAATCCAACCTGTGCCCTGCGCCGCTGCGGTTTATAGCGATGGGTCGGCTGCTGGGAGCTGGAGCTGGAGCTTTGATGGCTGTTGGGAGCTGGAGATGGAGCTTTGAGGCTTCTGCTGGAGCATGGATGTGGTTTGGGGGTCCCATTGGTCCTGTAGCTCCTCAGTTCCCCCAGCAATCCCGGTGTGGAAAGGCACCGGTTTGGGTTTCACCCCGGCACCGCGTGGATTTCTGCTCTTTAACCTCAGAGGAGCCTGGTTACAGCGGGCTGGGCTGTCACCTGCTGTGCCTTTCCCTTGGATTTGATCTCAGGTGGGGGTTATTTTGCAAGTTTTGGGGGTGTTTTTCTTCTTTTAAAACACCAGGGATGACGTATCGCTCTGCACAGCACCTCAGGGTGATGCACCCAGCGCCCAAGCCCAGGAAGCAGGATGTCACCCTGAGCCCATGGCTTTTCCTTCACTTCTACATCTAAGACTTCAAATTTGCTTCTTTTAATCCTGTTCAGCTTCCACTTGGCTCTTCAGAAACAAATAATAATAACCCCAAATATTCTCTGCTTCATCCATGGGGGGGGGTTTTCCTGGAGGTTTCCATGGAAAAACAAGGAGCTCCTCTCAAGAGGCTCGTTCTTGCTGTGGGAGAACCAGAGTTAAAACGCTTCTCTGGGTCATTTCTAAAGAGAGAGATGAATTGATTGATTAATTAATAGTTATTTTTCAGAGTGGGACTCTGAAATCAGGACTTTGACCATGGGTGATGGTTGGGCTCTTCCTTTAATGTGCTCTCGTGGTGCAGTTGGGGTGAAAGAGAAACCTTATCGTGGCCAGAGGGATTCTGATGGCTGGGTTGGGGTGAGCCTTGGGCTTGGGGTGAGCCTTGGGCTTGGGGTGAGCCTTGAGGTTGGGGTGAGCCTTGGGCTTTTCTTGCTTTATTTTTAATTGTATTATTAAAGCTGGAAATGGGATGGATGTAAAGTTGAGCTAAACTGGTGCTACAAACTGGTTGTCCTGATGCTTCCCTGCTCTCCATGGAGGGGACTTTCCCCTTTTCCCTGAGCATTGCAGTGTTCATGCTCTTCCCTGGATCACTGGCTAAACTGGAAACCATTGAGTTTATGCCCTAAAAATGATTTGGAGAGGAATAATTTGGGCTAATTGGTGTTGGCTTGGCTGGAGGAGTCGGCGTTGGCTGGAGGGGTTGGCGATGGCTGGACGGGTCAGCAGTGGATGGAAGGGTTGGTGGTGGCTGAACAGGTTGGGGATGGATGGAAGGGTTGGGGATGGCTGGATGGGTTGGTGATGGCTGGACAGGTCAGCAATGGATGGAAGGGTTGGGGATGGCTGGAAGGGTTGGCAGTGGCCAGAAGGATTGGTGATGGATGGCTGGCTTGGCAATGGCTGGGCACCATCCCGGTGTCGCGGTGCTTGGATCTGCTGATGGATTTGGTTTGACTTTCCATCCTGTGTAGATTCCCTCAGAGGGATTTCCTCTCTCCTCAGTCTTCCCCTAAAACACCCCAAATCTCCAAGAATTTCTTTTTTTTTCATGGAATCAAGGAAAAAAAAACCCTGATAGTTCCAGGGTTTTTTGGTGGTTTCTCCAGTGTGGCCCAGGTCACCCAGCGCTGAGCTCGCTGATGAGGAAACGAGCGTGATTCTCTCTCAGGTTCTTTTTAACAGAGCTCAGGGCTGCTCTGGACAAAACCATGGTGGGTTTTCAAGTGGGGCTCCAGCCCCATCACTCCTCATTCACCCTGAGATCATAGAATCAGAGAATCCCAGCCTGGGCTGGGTTGGAAGGGACCCCAAGGGTCACAGAGCTCCAACCCCCCTGCCACAGGCAGGGACACCAACCTCCAGGCCTGGAGCTACACAAGGTTGACCCCAGCCAACCTGGCCTTGGACAGCCCCAGGGATGAGGCACCCACCCCCTCTCTGGGCAGCCCCTTCCAGCCCCTCCCCACTCTCTCTGCACAGAACTTCCCCCCAATCTCTCCTCTCCCCCTTCCCTCCTCCAGCTTCACTCCAGCCCCCTTGTCCTGCCATTATCCACCCTTCTAAAAAGCTGATTCCCCTCCTGTTCCTCTGCTCCATAAATTAATGTCTTAATTTATTATTTATCTGGGGTTTTTTTCCCCCCAATTTTCATCCCAACACCACGTGTCTCTTTGGATTGCTCCCTCTCAGCCCTCAAAAGCTGGGGACTGGTGAAGGTGGGCAGAGGGATGGTGGGTCCTGTGCAGCTCTGCCCCCTCAGCTGTGGAATATTATCCTGTTAGTTGTGCTGATGGTATCCAGAAAATGCCTGAAATCCTTCTGAAGACCAGCACTTGGAATGTGGAGGGTGTGAGGAGAGGCGCTTCCAAACCTCCTCTCTAAAATTAGACCCACGACCCAGGGTGGTGGAGTCTATAAAGAGCCTCTGGAAGGGGTGTGGGGGGGTGGTTTATCCCCTGGAGCCTCAGCACAACGGGGCCCTGCACAGTCACATCCATTTTGCTCCATCCCTTCTTGATGGGTTTGGGGTTCCATGGTGCTTCCAGCTAGGTGGGACCAACTCTGGAGAAGCCAGGATGGTTTTGGCTGGGTGAGGGTGTCACTGCTCAGGTTTGGGTGCGTGTTTTGGGGCCAGGTGGTGGAATTTATCCAATTTCAGATGGTAATAAGAGCCCAACCTTCACTGCCTGGTTCCTTGAGCATCCTGATGATGGAAAGAGTTGTGAGTTGGGTGTTAAAACCACCGTTGAGTTGGTGACAGAGAGGAAAAACCAGAGAAACTCTTGGTTTGGCTTGAACTGGGTTGTCTCCCCTCCAATCCCATGGCATGGAGGAAGGAAAGGGGTCCAGTTGTTCCTACAGGTGCTGAAGGATCAACCCCTCTCTGCTTGTTTCCTCCTGTGTATTAATTTCCACTGCAGCGGTTGACGTTGCCGTGCCGGTTGACGTTCCCATAGTGGTTCTTTTCCCTCCCTGAGTTTTCCACACCTGGGTTTTCCAAACACCAACCTCATTGAACATGCAAACACAAGGTGCCACCTGGGCTTCATGGTGAAGCTCAAACTGCCTGAAGCTGCTGAGTGTAGGGGTGTTTTTTCCAGAATATCCTGGATTTAGGTCTTATTTTTTTGTTGGATCTTGGGAAAGCAACACAGGAATCCTGGTTCTTAGGGGGTTTTTTTACAGTGAGAGTGGGGAGGGGCTGGAAGGGGCTGCCCAGAGAGGGGGGTGGGTGCCCCATCCCTTGGGGGTGTTCAAGGCCAGGCTGGATGGGGCCCTGGGCAACCTTGTGTAGCTCCAGGCCTGGAGGTTGGCACTGCAGGTGGGTCTCAGGAGAGCAGAGCAGAGGTGCAGAATCCCCCCCCCCCAAACCTATCTATGCTCTTTTTGATGGACACAGTTGGCCTTCTGAGCTGCTGGCTCATGTTGAGCTTCTCATCCATCATTATCCCCACAGTCCTTTCTATTTGGGCCATTTTTCCCCCATTCCTTGTCTTTCTTCTTAATAAATTCCCTAATTCTCATTTAATTTTGAATCCCCAACAATTTTAAGTACCAACCAGTGCAGCACGAGTCCCATTTCCCATTTCAGCAACTTTTAGCCCCATTTTTACCAAACCAGCAGCCTGGTAACCACCAGAACAACCCATTGAGAGAAGGGAAGGATGCTGATGGGCTCGTTCTTCAAGGACTGGCTCTGATGGGAGATGAGATCCTGAGTTTCATCCATGAGACCCTTCTCAAACAGCTGCCCTTCCACGCTCAGCCCTGTTTGTCATCAGGTTTGTTGGGATTTGGATCAATCCAAGGAACAACGTGTTGGGCAGCTCACCCACAAGCCACCACTGATGTTCTAATAGAGTTTCACTGTGCCAGTGAGCTCCTTTTCTCCATGGCTTGTGAACAGGGATGGCTTGGACCACCAGCACCCCCCAAAACCCATCTTTGTGGTTGGGTTTTTCTTCCTCCATCTATTTTTTTCCACAGCTGTTCTGCTCCCACCTCGGTGTTTTTATGCTGCTGCTTTGAACTACCGTGGATCCAAAGTGCCACTCACTGGTTTTCCACCTCTCAGTGTTGGGAATGATGGGATGGGGAAGCTGGTGGCTCCTGGCTGTGATCAGCATCCCACACAGCGTGGTGAGGATAGAAATAGGATTGCTGGTCATTTGCTTTCAGGTGGGACAGTGTTGGGATGAAGACAGGAGTTGGTGATGTCGTGAAACACAACTGGAGCTGTTCAAATTCCCATCAAAAACAAGCAAAGGGGAGTTAACCATGGAAAACTCAACGGGGATCAGTTGGAGGGATGGGTTGGAGCCTTGGGGGTGTCGTGTTTTTGAGGAGATGGATCATTTTGAAGGGTCTGGACTCAAGTGATGGGGTTGTGTTGGTTGTGACCAGAAGAGATGAATTATTCCTTCCCTTGTCTGCCAGTTTTACCCAAAGTACTTGTTAGTCTGAAGCTGGATGAGGATGATGATGATGATGACAATCATCTGCTTGGTGTTAGCTCATGAGAAGGAAGGGAAGTCCATGAAAACATGAAAAGGAGGGGATTTGGTCTGGGATGCCTCTGCTGTGGGGGAGAAGAGGCAGCTTGGCTGAGGCATGTATAACTGAGGGAAGAGCTGAGTCCTGGTGAAACCCACCCTGGTCCCATCTCTTGAGGCCTTTCTGGTGCTCCTCAGCACAACGAAGGGCAGTGCCAGGCTACAGGAGTGGGTGTTTTGTTGGGTTTTGGTTGACTTTTGGTTGTTCCCTCTCCCCTCCCACCCCCCACTAATGAATTAGGAGAGGTTTTATCCCTAGATGCATTGAGCATGGATGTAAATCCATATCTTGGCCTGTTTTAGTCCTTCAAATTCTTGTGGACTCTCTCTTGGAGCTTCATCTTCCAGGCTCAACCTTGTTACCTTTAAACCCACCCTCTGCTTTTCACCAGTAACCGTGATGGATCCATCGTTTGTTCCCGGTGTTGGGATCATTATCCCAATTTTTCTTGCTTAGTTTGGCCTTGTGGTACCATCCTCACTTCCTGGGTTGGTCAACTCATGGGCTAAACATCATCCCACCATTCCTCAGGTACCACAGGACGTTAATCCTTTACCAAGTGACTTCTTCAACAGAAACTTTCCATCCATTTCATCCCAATAAATTCACTCCAGGCTGTCACCACCTCCACCTCCTCTCAGCCACCTTTTTTTCATCCCTTCCTGCTTAGTTACCTGGGCAAACTTGATGGTTCATCACCCAAGAGACCTTTACCCACCTGTCCTTTGAGTCTGAGATAGAAGAATCCCCATAAATGAAGAGAAGATGGGGACTTTGTGGGCTGATTGCCCGTTGGAGCGGATGGGAACGGGGAGGGGGGGGAGATGTTCCTCAGCGATGGGATCACCTGTGGATAATGAATCAGGCTCGGGAAACAGCCTCATAAAAGCAGCTATTGTCAGCAGACTTCATCAAAAGCCTTTTCAGACTGGAAATAGAAGCACCCAGAGGATGGGTCCTTCTGAAAAGACCCTAAAATTCAATTAAATGAGCAACCTGGTGATGTTTTAGTGATACCTTTCCCCATCCTGGCTGTAAAGAGCTTTTAGAAGCCTTTGCAACGGTGGGATAAAGGGATGGGGCAGGAGGAGAGATGTGAGGTGTCTTCATCCTCCCCTAATTTGTTGGAAAGGGTTTCAGCTCTACAGAATCTCTACACACCTTAAAATGAGGATGAAAAGGTCTGGAGGACGATGGGGAGTGTGGAGGGGGGGAAAAAAAGAAGCATTGAAATGGTCCTAAAATATCAGGGAATGGAAATAGCTGAGGATGGGGAGAAATGGTGGAGAAACTTCTTTGCTGTGGTTGGGTTGGTGCTGGTGAGGAGATGAGATGAGGAAGTGAAGAGTAGAGATGTTCCTTAGGGGAGCTCTTTGAGGGACTGGAGTCTCCTCCTTGATCCCAGTTGTTGACTCTTCAGGACGAGGTGGAGAAATCAGAAGCTGCAAAGCTGGGCAGAGTGGGGAGGTGAACCAAGCATCCTCCATGAATGCAGTGGTGGGAATCACAGACTCACAGGGGTTGGAAGGGACCTCCAGAGCCCATGGGGTCCAACCCCCTACCAAAGCAGGGTCCCTAGGACAGGGCACACAGATGGGGCTGGAATCTCTCCAGAGAAGGAGACTCCACACCCCCTGGGCAGCCTGTCCCAGGGCTCCCTCACCCTCACTGGGGAAAAGTTCTTCCCCACGTTGGTGCGGAACTCCCTGTGCTCCAACTTGAGCCCATCACCCCTTGTCCTGTCCCCACAGACACTGAGCAGAGGCTGCCCATGTCCCCCTGTGTCCCACCCTTCAGCTCTTGATCCCCAGGGATCAGATCCCCTCTCAGTCTCTTCTTCTGACTCTTCTCCTCCCTTCCCCATGATCTACTCTTCTCCTCATCCTCTCCCACACCCTGCTGCTCCATCTCCACCACGTTTGCTAGACTCAGCCTGGAAATAAATCCCATCAAGCCCCAAACTGCCACCTCATTACTCCATAAATCTATAGTAACTACCATGTAATTAAAACCTAATTAGTTATTTCCCCCTCCCCCTTCCACTTAGGAAACGAAATTGTTCCGTTTTATCTAATCAAGCCCAACTCTGGTAGTACCAGTGCTTGGAGTGGTGTTAAAACTCCTCTTAATTACCAGCTTAGCCAACCTATGGAGCTGGGGCTAACGACACGGCGCTCGTTGGGTGTTGTGGGTGACACGGTTGTTTGTGTGCTGGTGTAATAGCTTTATTTTTAGAAGATGATTTGATAGAGCTTTCAGCATGGAAACCACCACAACCTGAGGTGCTGGATCTTGATTTGGAAGTCGGTCACTCCTGTCTTGCTCCCTGGATAGGTGAAGTGTAGAGCTAATCCTAATTAACAGGCGGGGAAATGGCTTCAAATTGGCGCTACAGCCGCTCGTTAACCTTTGATTAGAACCATTTTGTGCTTCTCAACCCAAAATGGAAGGTTTCTCCTTAGAAAGCTGGATAGTTCAGGGATCTGATTGTATCTGGGAAGGAACAACTGCTTGGATCAGGACAGGCTGGGGGTGACCTGCTGGAGAGGAGCTCTGCGGAGAAGGACCTGGGGGTCCTGGTGGGTGACAGGGTGGCCATGAGCCAGCAGTGTGTCCTGGGGGCTGAGAGAGACAATGGGATCCTGGGGGCATCAGGAGGAGTGTGGGCAGCAGGTCACAGGAGGGGATCCTCCCCCTCTGCTCTGCCCTGCTCAGGCCCCAGCTGGAGTGTTGTGTCCAGTGCTGGGCTCCCTGGGATCAAAGGGACAGGGATCTCCTGGAGAGAGGCCAGAGGAGGGATATGGAGATGCTGAAGGGCCTGGAGCATCTCCCCTGGGAGGAAAGGCTGAGGGAGCTGGGGCTGTTCAGCCTGGAGAGAAGAGACTGAGAGGGGATCTGCTCCCTGGGGATCAAGAGCTGAAGGGTGGGACACAGGGGGACATGGGCAGCCTCTGCTCAGTGTCTGTGGGGACAGGACAAGGGGTGATGGGCTCAAGTTGGAGCACAGGGAGTTCTGCACCAATGTGGGGAAGAACTTTTCCCCAGTGAGGGTGAGGGAGCCCTGGGCCAGGCTGCCCAGGGGGTGTGGAGTCTCCTTCTCTGGAGAGATTCCAGCCCCGTCTGGACACCGCCCTGTGTGCCCTGTCCTAGGGACCCTGCTTTGGCAGGGGGTTGGACCCCATGGGCTCTGGAGGTCCCTTCCAACCCCTGTGAGTCTGTGATTCTCCTTTCTGCCTTGTGAAGTCAGGGGGGAATATGAGTTCCCTTTGTGGTTTCAGCAGGAAGAACCCAAATCCCATCCCTCTGGTTCTCTACAAAGCTGCTGGGCTGAGCAGAGCTGGCCCCAGACCACCATGAATCCCCCTCTCCCTCTCTCTCACTCGCTCTCTGAGGAGCTGGCCTGGCGTGGCAGACACTCATAAAGCACATGAGATCCTTTAACAGGGCTTCAGCCTCCTCACCGTGGTCTCTCCCTCCCTCTTTCTGGCTTCAGTCGCTTGTTGCCACCTCTGGAATTCAGGGTGTCCCTGCTGCAGGGAGCGGGGCTGTGGCACAAGGAGCCCTGGGAGTGGATCATCTCCAAAATGTGGGTAAAACCACTCAGCCTGAGGGTTGGTAGAGCTGCTCTCTTCTTGAGTCCCATCTCCAGTACACAAATCCTTCTGGATCCTTCTTCTCCAGTGCAGGAGGTGCAGAACTGGTTGTTGCCTTTGATGCTGCTGGGATCTTTGAAACCAGGTGCACACAGCCGATCCCTCAGGGTGTGGAGATGCCCCCACAGTGAGAGGGATGCCTGGGCTCCCATCAGCAGAGGGGTGGCAGCAGGGACAGGGAGGGGATTGTCCCTCTCTGCTCTGCCCTCCTGAGGCCCCAGCTGGATCCTGTGTCCAGAGCTGGGGCCCCAGGACAAGAGAGATGTGGGACTGTTGGAGAGGGGTCAGAGGAGCCATGGAGATGCTCAGAGGGCTGGAGCAGCTCCCCTCTGGAGAGAGGCTGAGGGAGCTGGGCTGGGTCAGCCTGGAGAAGAGAAGGCTGTGGGGGGACCTCATTGCAGCCTGCCAGTCCCTGAAGGGAGCAGAGGAACAGGAGGGGAATCAGCTTGTTCAAGGGCAGAGCCTGGCAGGACAAGGGGGCTGGAGTGAAGCTGGAGGAGGGAAGGGGGAGAGGAGAGATTGGGGGGGAAGTTCTGTGCAGAGAGAGTGGGGAGGGGCTGGAAGGGGCTGCCCAGAGAGGGGGTGGGTGCCCCATCCCTGGGGGTGTTCAAGGCCAGGTTGGCTGGGGCCCTGGGCAACCTTGTGTAGCTCCAGGCCTGGAGGTTGGTGTCCCTGCCTGTGGCAGGGGGGTTGGAGCTCTGTGACCCTTGGGGTCCAGCCCAGGCTGGGATTCAGTGATCACCCATGGTCTCATCTCCCCAGGGCCCAGGCCACAGAGAGGATGCTTTGACACCTTTCCCAACCCTCGGGATCTGCTTGTCTTTTTGGGGTGGGAATGAGAGTGATGAGGGGGGTGTGAGATGACACCGCCGACGCCGCCACACACCTCAAGCGAGGCCCTGGGTGACTCCTCCTTGGCAGATGAGACTCACTCCTCATTTTATTTTGGGAATGAAACAGTTAAAATACCATCAGAGGAAAGGAGCTCTCATGAATGAAGACAAAGTTTGGCGGGGGGCCAGGGGCTGCTGGCTGCCTGGGTGGGGGGGGGGAGATTTGGTGGTGGGAGGAAGGGAAGGGGAGGAGAGAGAAGAGAAGAGAAGGGGAGGGGGGGGGGGGCATCACCCAACAGCTTCTTCTACCACAACCCCCTTCACCACCACTACCACCAAACAACCCCAACCCCTAAAAAATTCCAAGTAAAAAAAAATAGAGATCTCAAAATTCACAGATAATTCCATGGCCTGAGGTTACAAACCGGCTGCGACTGGTTTGTTTGGGGAGGTGGGGGGGGGAGGGGGGGGGGGGTTGGGGTGTGTGTGTGAGGGGAGGGGGGGGTTTTTTTTGGGTGGGTGTTTTTTTTTTCCCTCCCTTCTCCTCTTTTTCCCTCCCCTGCCCCGTGAGGCATGCCGGGTAAGAGGAAAGCATCCCCCCTTTTCTTTTGTTTAATCTAACAGTACAGCGCATGATTGGCAGGGAAGTGCCCGTTTTCAGACAGGGTTTCTGCAGGTCCCTGGAGGGGGGGGGGGGGGGATGGCACGCGGGGCCGCCCATGCTCTTCCGAGAGGGCTCCTCCGAAAAAACCCCTTGCCTTTTCCTCACCCTCCTCTCCCCCCTTCCCTTTCCAGCCTCCCCTCTTCTCCTGTCCCCCTTCCCCTAATTTCCCGGCCCCCCCTTTTCTTTTCTCCCTAATTTTCTTGACAACTAGAGGAGGCAGCGGAGATATTATACCTGTAAGTATTCTTTAGCCTGTTTTTTTTTAATTCTTTTAAATTCTTTTTAAGACTTTAAAAATTTTTAAAATTATTTTTATTATTTTAAAATTATTTTTATTATTTTTATTATTTTAAAATTACTTTTATTATTTTTATTATTCTAAAAGTATTTTTATTCTTTTTAAATTATTGTCATGATTTTAAATTATATAAAATATTTTTATTTAAAATTATTTAAAATTATTTTTATTATTTTAAATAATTTTTACATTATTTTTATTATTTTAATTGATTTAAAATGTATATTTTTATTATTTTAAAATTGTTTAACATAATTTTTATTCTTTTAACATAATTTTTATTCTTTCAACATAATTTTTATTCTTTTAACATAATTTTTATTCTTTTAACATAATTTTTATTCTTTTAACATAATTTTTATTCTTTTAACATAATTTTTATTCTTTTAACATAATTTTTATTCTTTCAACATAATTTTTATTCTTTCAACATAATTTTTATTCTTTCAACATAATTTTTATTCTTTCAACATAATTTTTATTCTTTTAACATAATTTTTTATTCTCTTATATTCTTTTAAAGTAAGTTTTTATTCTTTTAAACTCATTTTTTAACTATTATAAATTCTTTCCAAATGATTTTTTATTCCTTTAAACTCATTTTTTAAGTCTTATAAATTCTTTCCAAATCATTTTTTACTCCTTTAAACTCATTTTTTAATTCTTATAAATTCTTTCCAAATGATTTTTTATTCCTTTAAACTCATTTTTTAATTATCAGAAATTCTTTCCAAATGACTTTCTATTCTTTTAAACTCATTTTTTTATTATTTTAAATTCTTTCCAAATCATTTATTATTTTAAAATAATTTTTTATTATTTTAAAATAATTTTTTATTATTTTAAAATAATTTTTTATTCTTAGACATTCTTTCCAAATTAATTTTTATTCTTTTAACTTCTTTTAAAATGATTCTTATTCCTTGAAATCTTTACATTTCTTAAAATTATTCTCATTCTTTGAAATTATTTTAAGTTTTTGGAATGTTTTAAAATTACTGTTCTTATTTTCAACCACTTAAAATTCTTTTTAGTTCTTTTAAATTCTTTCAAATGATGATTATTTATTTTTTTTAATTTAAAAAAAAAAAAACAACACATTTTTCAGCCAGCTCCAAGCTCTTTGTGGATTTATTTGATCTTGATTTTTTTTCTCCCCCTTCCCCTTCCCTCCCCTTTTCCTTGGGGTTGGCAGCTGGATATAATATCAGGATGGAATATTTTAAGGAGAAAACTAGCGCTGTGGCTTGTGTTTGCTGTTGGAGCCGTTCCCCTCCCCTTCCCTCTCCTTCCCCTTCCCTCTCCTGGAATCTCCCACTCCATCCCTCCCCTCTCAACCTCAAAAAAAAACCCACCCCAACTAGGCCCATTCCAAACATGAACCCCCAAACCCAACAAGATTCCCCACCCCCTTACCCCTCCTTTTGTCTATAACCCCATCCCTTTGCTTCAAAGCCACCCCTCCTTTGATTGATTTGATTTAATTCAGATTATTATGGATTATCTTCTTCCTTTCCTGGGCTGTCCCAGCCCCTCTCAGGCCTGGGAGGCCGCCGAGTGCCGGGCGCGTGTGGCCGGCCGCCAGCGCGCAGGAGCGTGCGGCTCTCACAAAGGCAGGGCCCGCAGTCGAGGAAATCGCCCAGCATTATATAAGGAAAAGGAAACCTGCGTCATCCCTGCGATGGGAGAGGAGGAGGAGGAGGATGATGATGGAGACAAACGTTCCCCTCTTTCCCCTCACCCTCCCCCTTTTTAGGCCAACTGACCCATCCGCGGAGGCTTGGGGAGGGTTTTCTCTTTCCCCACCGCATCCCCGCCTCAGGAATTGGGTTGGAATCATATTTTTCCCCCCCTCATTAAGAAGCAAAAAGCAGCTTTTTCCCCCCCCTCTTCCCCCTCTTTCTCCCCAAAAATGAGCTCCTGGGTTAGGGGTGGGCTCCTGGGTAAGGTGTCAGCTCCGTAGCCGCCGTTGCCGCCTCCTAATAAATTAACTTGGCCAAAAATACAAACTTCAGAGTTGGAGGGGGGGGGGGGGGGGGGGCTTCTGTTCCCTGCAGAACTCAACCTGAGCGGGACAGCAGCGATTTGGGGTCTGGGGAAGGTGGGGGAGTGTCTCACCAGCTGTGTGACCCCCCCACACCCCCCCTTATGCACCCCCCTGCATCTCATCCAGTGAGACAGCCCCGCTCTGGAAGTTGGGATAAGCGACGGCAGCAATTGAGCAGCTCAGGCTTAATAGCTCAGCCCTTCCTTTCTTAATTTGCTTTCTCCGTAACGAAGCTGGGTGGGGAGTGGAGGGGATGGACAGACACACACAACCCCCACCCCTCCAACCCCTACCAGTGTCTCCCATCCCTGGGAGCCGGGAAGAGGAACCAGCAGAACTATTGAACGAGTTTAAGGACCGTAAGAATTTACAGGCTGCTGCAGCCGCCTCCAGCTCCTGCTCCCAGCACAAACTCTGCTCCTGGTTTGTCTTCTTAAAATATTTCCTTTGTCTTAACATTTCCCTCTCCTTAATTCCCACCTCCTGCACCTCAAACACAGGCAGAAGCTGTGTTTACCCCCCCCCCCCCCTCAACCCCCCTGATTTATGAATGAGACTCTCTACGCTCGGTGTATTCTATCTTGTTCAATACTCTCCTCTTTTCTCTTTGTTAACACCATGTGTTTCTTTAAACCCTCCAGCCACGCTCTGCTCTTCAGATAAACCCTCCCAACACCCCCTCTGACCCCCCCCCCCCCTGCCCCCCTTAACATATTTTCATCCTTACCTGGGTAAAAATCCCTCCACAGGGCTGGATCATTGTATTTCTCTCTGCACAATAACCCAAGCTCGGTGTAGTATTTCCTCCCAACTTACAAGCTGGAGCATCAGGATTCAAAGAGCAGCATGGTTTTATTTGAGGGGGGGGGGGGGGGGGGGGGGATATGCATGTGGTTTCCCCCCTCCCCATTCCTCCTTTCCCTCCTGTTCCAGATCTCTCTTCAGAGCGTCGAGCCGTTAAGTCCTAATTACCTTTTTAGGTGATTATCCTTTTTATAGTGTTGTATGGAAATGCTGGTCTTGGGAGCCAGCCATTTTGTGTGTGTGTGTGTGTGTGTGTGTGTGGTGGTGAAATGCAGTTTACAACGTAGATCTGGGGTTGGATTCAGTCCTAGATGGAAGCCAAGACATCGGAGCCCTGCGTGTGCTGGGATTTTGGAGGCCTTGAAACACCCTGTTTCCATCCTACCCCATCCCACGGGCTCTGGGTGAGGGAACTGGATAGTGGGGAAGCTGGTTTGCTTAAGGGTTCAGCATGGGGGTTGGTTTGGGTTTTAAAGGGGAGCATCCTCCCCTGTGAGAGACAATGGGATCCTGGGGGGCATCAGGAGGAGTGTGGGCAGCAGGGCACAGGAGGGGATCCTCCCCCTCTGCTCTGCCCTGCTCAGGCCCCAGCTGGAGTGTTGTGTCCAGTGCTGGGCTCCCTGGGATCAAAGGGACAGGGATCTCCTGGAGAGAGGCCAGAGGAGGGATATGGAGATGCTGAAGGGCCTGGAGCATCTCCCCTGGGAGGAAAGGCTGAGGGAGCTGGGGCTGTTCAGCCTGGAGAGAAGAGACTGAGAGGGGATCTGATCCCTGGGGATCAAGAGCTGAAGGGTGGGACACAGGGGGACATGGGCAGCCTCTGCTCAGGGTCTGTGGGGACAGGACAAGGGGTGATGGGCTCAAGTTGGAGCACAGGGAGTTCTGCACCAACATGGGGAAGAACTTTTCCCCAGTGAGGGTGAGGGAGCCCTGGGCCAGGCTGCCCAGGGGGTGTGGAGTCTCCTTCTCTGGAGAGATTCCAGCCCCATCTGGACACCGCCCTGTGTGCCCTGTCCTAGGGACCCTGCTTTGGCAGGGGGTTGGACCTGATGGGCTCTGGGGGTCCCTTCCAACCCCTGTGACCCTGTAAATTCAGGGGTGTGAAAGTGACTTTTGGATGGTGGGAACGGGGTGTGTTCAGGTAGGTTGGACCTCGATGTGCAGAGCCACCATCTCTGCTCCTGGAGCCTGGCAGAATGTGGCTTTAAATGGCTTTAAACCACCAATATAATAGTAGGTTTGGGTTTTTTTTTTTAAGACATAAATTATGGTGCAGTTCTGGTTCTTGGGAAGGACCAAGATGATGGCAGAGCTGCTTGGAGCATCTTTATGCTGACCCAGCCGTGTCGTCATGCGTTCGGTCCCTGTGAACCTTGTGGGGGCTGTTGGGGGTTTGGGTGCTGGTGCTCCAGCTCCCAAATCTCTTCTGGGAGACCCCATGTGTTGTAAATGAATTTATCCTGTTAATCCAGCCTCTTGTCCTTAAACATTTCCAGCTTGTGTGGGAAGGTACCTGCTTCCCCTCGGGTGATATTTCATGGTGGGGTGTACCTGTGCCCCTTCCCCACCCCGTGCCCCTTCCCCACCCCGTGCCCCTTCCCCACCCCGTGCCCCTTCCCCACCCCGTGCCCCTTCCCCACCCCGTGCCCCTTCCCCATCTCCCCTCCCAGCAGGGTACAATCTAGTCTCAAGTCTAAGCTGAAGCTGGAAGCACCATGGAGCTGTGGGTTTAGGCTGGGATTTGGGAGGCAGGAGGGGGCAGCTCCATGAACATTATCACCCTGGGATCTTTAGGGGATAGTTTGGAAGAAGAAAACACCCCTCAGCTGGGATTTACCGGTCTTGCTGGGTGTCCTGGCGGCTGAGCTACGGCATCGTTCTGGTTGATGGTGGTGACTACAAACTGTTCCTGCCCAGTGGGATGTGGGAGATGCTCCTGGACCACGTGGCATAGTCCATGCTGGAGATATTTCTGCACATCTCTCCTTCTTCCCTATCAAGCCAGGAGGAAAAAGCATCCTCATCTGCTGGAGCATCATTAGGCTGCGGATGGACTTAGGCTGCGCTTGGGAAAGAATGAATCTTCCTGGAAAAGAGCCTTTTCTGATGGGTTTTGGATGCTCCTGAAGCTGCTTGTGGGTGGCCTCTGCCCGTGGATGGTTCTCAGTGGACAGTGCTGGCACTTTGACTAAGGAATTCTTCTCCATCACCACCATCCTGTTCCTGGGTTGAGCAGGAGCTGCTTGCTTTTCCTCCAGCTTTCTTCCCTTCTCCATGAGGCTCTGGTCAGGCACCAGCTGGGCACGGTGAGGATCCTCTAGATGTGATACACATGTGAAGTGTTCAGTGGTTTGTGGTGCCTGACCGTGGTGTGACCGTGACATGACATGGAGTGGGATCGGTCCTACACCCTCCTGAACAGCCTGGCTTTCTCCTCTCTGGATCAGCTCTGGGAATAAACCACCCCCCAGTGAGTTCCTCACCACCAGCCCGACCCATCCTGGCTTCAAGCATCCCAGCAGGCTTCAGCGAGCTCCTGTGCGCCGGGGAGCTCTCTGAGCACCCCAAAACCATTCCCTCTTGGTGTTTCACCTCCAGAATGGACCCATGAGGCTGGTGCTGCCTCCTCTGCTGCTCTGAGCTGGCTGGTGGGAGCTGGTGCTGTATTGTGGTTAGCAGCAGGCTCTGGCAGGGTTAGCAAGGTGATGCCACATCCTACCCTGGATGAGAACTAAAGGTGCCATGGGTGTGTGCATCCCTCCTCTCCATCTGCTGGTACCTGGCATCTCCTCACCCTTCTCCTCCCTGGAAGACGAGCGGCTTCGGAAGGAGCTGAGCAGGAACCAGGAGCTGAGCAGGAACCAGCAGCTGGTTTTATCTTTAAACTTCCCTTTTGTGCTCCCTCCTGAGCTGGAATCCCATGTAGCTGATCCCAGCTCCTCCCAAGGCTGCCTCTGCACTACCACTTGTAGTAACTCCTCGTGCTGCTGGAGCAGAGAGTACAGAAACTGGTTGTTACTGGGCGGAATGGGATCGGGGAGACCTTGTGTTACTGGAAGCTTGTGTCTGGGGGAAGTTTTTCCTTTTAAGCCATGTCAGAGGACATCTCTTGTGGAATCTGCCTCTCCTGGGATGCCTGTGGCTGGTGCCAGTGTAAACAGCTTTGCAGGAAGGCGGGAGCGGGGTGGCCAGGAGGATTTTGGAGCACCCTGTGGAGAGGAAATGGATCTGTGACCCCTCAGTGATCAGTCTGGAGCTGAGGAAAAGAGGAGACGTCGCTCTTGCCTCTCCAGGGATGGAGCTTGGCTGATCCCAGCTCCCTATGGTTGGTGTGTGTGTGTGTGTGGGGAGGTGGAAGGCTCCAGCCTGGGAGCTGGAGGAAACCTCCAGCAGCAGCAGTGTGACTTCAGGACATCCTGTGAGAAAGAGGTGTAGCTGCACCTCCTGGGCTGGATCACATCTGGGGGTAGAAATGGGATGATTTCTCCCTGGATTTGCTGTACTTCCAGCCTTGCTGTGGTTCCTCTGGTTTCCCTCAGAAGATCTTTTTCCCTTCTGGATACCTCTGCTTCCCAGTTGGATGTGTAGGATGATGAGTTGTCACCTTTCCGCTTCACTGCGTGGTCGCCTGTTAATTACAACCCATTGATTAGTCCTGGAGTGTCTGAAGCCAGGCAGACAGCAGCTGGTGGGATACATCAGAATCAAGGGAGAGGGAAAAATCTAGGGGTTAACACTCTGGGGGAGCCCCAAAAAGAAAGAAGGGGAAGGGGTTCTACCCTCCTGGGGCTTCCCTGAGTGAACTCAAGTTGTAATGAACTCCTGTTGCTTCCAAACACCAGCTGCTTGGTCCCACCTTCACCAGGGAAATCCCAGAAGGGTATTTATCCATCCATGCTGGATCCAGTCTCTAGATAGACTTGCTTCTCTGCTATAATATTCATATTTTTTTGGCCCAACTGGCTTATTCCAGCTTCTAAAACAGCTGTGTTGGGGTTTTTTTCTCTTGGGGTTTTATTATTTTTGTTTCCTTGTGGGTTTTATCTCAAATATAAATGGAAAATCCGAGCTGCTTTGTTTGTCTGGGAATGGCAAACCTGTCTTTCAAGTGCTGGAGAAGTGAAACCCCCTGAAGCTAAAGGAATGGAGAGAAGAGTGCGTGATGCTGGAGTGGGAGAACTTCCTGGTGAAGGTGAGGGAGCCCTGGGCCAGGCTGCCCAGGGGGGTGTGGAGTCTCCTTCTCTGGAGAGATTCCAGCCCTGTCTGGACACCACCCTTATGTGCCCTGTCCTAGGGACCCTGCTTTGGCAGGGGGTTGGACCCCCATGAGCTCTGGAGGTCCCTTCTATGATCTGTGATTCTGAAAGGACGCAGGTGCTTTCGCCTCGCTGCACGGAACGAGGTGGCTGTGGTGGGATCCATGGGGAAGCTGTGACCTGAAAGCCAAGGTGAAGAGCCTGGAAAACACAGGGTTCAACCCAGATGGGTTTGGAGAGAGCAGAACATCTCATCTTCTGGGTGGAAGAACAGACTGGGGGGGGGGGGGGATGTTTGGTGCCTGGTGGGACGTTGGTGTAGAACCACCCCTGTGTTTGGAGGTTCACTGTGTGAGGAGGATTCTCCTGCGCCTGACTTGCTGCTTCATCCAGGCCAGTCTTGCTCCTGATGCTGTGTTTCCTCTCTGCAGCCAAGCAGGGTGTCCCCTCTCCTCTCCTGGGAGCTGCTTAAACCCTGGCTTTACACTGAGCCCAGCTTTGCCATCCCTAAGCAGGCAGTAAAGCAGCTCGCTCACCTCCAGAGCCTCAACTGGAGACGATTCCAGTTGGTAGAGAAACAAAACACAGTTTATAGCTCTGTCATCTGCCCCTGAGGGAGTTTTGCCACCATTTGAGAGTTGAATTTCTCTTTTCTTTAATTATTTAACTATATTTTCCCCCCTTAAATCAAGTCCTTCATGGGTGTGAGCAGCAGAGCCTGCTTCCCTGGATACACTGGATCTCCTGGAGCGCTTTGCCTGGGGGGGAGAAGTGATTCAAGCTGATCCAGTTTGTGATGCTGTGTTGGTGAAGATGAGGTGGGAAAAAAAAAACCCCATCTCCTCTTGCTTATTTCTAATCCCAGTTGGCTGATGAAGTGAAGATACTTCTCAGCCATCTCCTTGAGTTGCACCACTGAGGTTTAACCTCTGCTCTTCCTCCAGAGCAGGGGCTGGTGCTGAAATCCTTGCTTGCTGGACCTTCAGATTTCCCCAACCAACCCTTGGCTGAAGGAATCCCTGGGTGTTTCTACTAATTTTGGAGGAAAAATGAGCTCTATCCCCTGGCAGTTGAGGTGCTCTGGAAATCCCCAGGGCTCCCTGCAAAGCTGCAGTCTCCCCCTGGCCTCGTGGCCAAGTGTTAGAGCTGAAGGGCCCCATTCAATAAAGAATCTGAAGCTTTAATTTAATTTTTATTGAATCTGGCTGAAAGCACAGGCTCCTCCACAGCCTGGGAAGGATCAAACAACCCCTGGTACCTCTTCCCCATAACATTGGTGATTTATTCCTGGCACTGAAGCCATTGAAGGGGGTGGGGGTGGAGGAAAGGCATTTTGAAACCCTTCAGATAGCAGCACCTCACCTCCCTGTGAGGCTTTGGTTCCTCCTCTGCTCCATCCTTCCCTCCTCTAGCAGGTGCTAAATGATGCTGCCAACATCCCTGTATTTTGGAGCCTCATGTGGTGTTTTCCCTGGTGTGTTCCTCTTCTGGGACCTGAGATGGTGTTTCCTGAGTTCTCAGGGTGGAAGCTGGAAGGGTTGTGGTGATGCTGTGATGCTCAGGGACGTGGTACCACTCTGGGTATGGAGCACAATGGGTGAAGGACACCTAAAAACCCACTTTGGGGATGGGAGTGGTAGGTCTACAGGCTTCCTGCTGGGATGGGGAGGCAGGAGGAGACTGTCTGTCTTGTGGGACAGCTGAGCAAAGGTTTCTTCTCCTCTGTGGGCTGGATGGTGGTGATGGACCCTGGCTACCGCCGACCCCATCGCTTGGCACGGATCCTACTGGGTTTGTTCTGTGCTGTAACACTCCCCATGGCCTGGGTGCCTCCAGACAGGGCTCTGCAGCTTCCTTCTGCTCATGGGTGTGTGGAGACAGCTCAGCTCTGAACCAGGAGCCCCACTACCACCTCACCCCTTCCCCATCCCCTTCTGAGTACCGAGACATCCCTCAGTGAAGCTGCTCAGCCCTCGTGGTGGCCCCAGCTCTCCTGTGCTGGGGCTGTGATGTTCTGGGGTGCTTTTCAAGCCATACATTCAGTTTCCAGATGGATCTGGAGCTCATTTTGTTGGGATGAAAGTGGTTTCCCAGTAGGAATGAGATGACCACGCCGCAGGGTGGGTGCTGCTCCGTCAGGAGGCTGCTTCAGCGTGTCCTCCAGCAAACCCCTGACATGATGGCAGGTTACAAGGTGCCAGTGCTCCCTCCTCATGTGTCAACCTGGGTATCTGGCCTTCTCCTTCCTCCTCCTCCTCACTTTCTTTCATCTCCCAAGAGTACACAGTGGAGGAAGCAGCCGTGGAGGCCCTTTCATGCCCGAGTTAATTGGAGCTCGGCGCTTTCCCAGCAGCCAGATCCAGACCACAACGCTGGGTGCAGTGAAACTTCTCTCTATCCCATGGTGTCTTAAATAACCCACTTAACTTGGGGTCACTTCTTGGCGTGGGGAAGAGGGTTGAGGGGGTGGAAAGCAGCATTTCACGTGTCTTCCCTGCTTGTCCCTGCTTGCCTCCTTATATTTGGTTGCAGCAGGCGTGTGTTTTCCTGCACACAGACAAGACCATTGAGTAGAAAGAACCCAGAGGTGCTCACCCTGCCTGCAGCAGCCTCTCAGATCATAGAATGGTCTGGATTGGAAAGGACCCCAAGGATCACAAAGCTCCAACCCACCTACCACAGGCAGGGCCACCAACCTCCAGACCTGGGAGATCGATCAGACTCTGCCAGAGGTTCCCTTGGACTTTTATTTTTCCCTTTGCTGTTGCAGTGTGGATTTGCCTCCTTTGGGATTTGCTTCCTTTGGGATTTGCTGCCTCTTGCAACCCTTTATTATTTTTATTGTGATTTTTTTTTAAGGGATGAAGGGGGTTTTCATACCCCTGACAAACCCTCGTGATGCTGTGGTGCGATGGGCCGTGCTTTGGGAGGTCTGTAATTCCAGGGGGGGTGAGAACTGAGCCAGAACAACGTTTTCCTGGTGGAAATTTAGCTCAGTGAAGCTTTATCCCACTTGAGTGACTTAAAACTGAGTTTCTCAGGTTCCACCTGGAGCAGAGAAGCAGAGATTCAGCAGGTAAAACCTCATTAACCAACACATCCCTTCCAGCCGCTGCCGTACGGAGCTGGTGGTGTGGAGATGGACACTTTTAATTCCACCTTATTCCCTGGGTGGTTGTTGTCATCCCCAACCTCACTCTGTGTAGGTGAAGACCTCACCAAGCTGGTCTTTCCTTGTTTCCAGGTGGAGCTCCCTTGGTTTTTGGTTGGGGTTTTTCTATCCCTTCTGTTGTTAGGTAGCTTCTTATCAGCCTGGGAGCAGAGAGATGGGGTTGGGATGGGCTCTGTGGCTCCTTCCTCTTTTCCCTGCATCTGTTTGCCAGGGGGCATTCCTGCACCTGGATGAGAGGCAGGAGATGGGAGCCAGGAGTGTGGGGTGGGGATGGTCCTGTGGGTGGGGATGGTCCAGTCGGTGCCTTCATCTGATGGGAGGGAAGGTGCCTCACGTTCCTCACCCACTTAACAGGGAAACTTCCCCTGAAAGAGCAGCAACAAACCCAAATCCAGTCAAAGTAGGGGGGGATTTTCTGTGGTTTGGAAGCTTGGGTGTTGTGGTGTCTGTACCAATAGCTGGGGGGGGGGTTCAAACTGTGCCTCAGGTCCCCTCCTCAAGTGAAATTTGGTGGCATAAGAGGGAGCTGGGCTGCCCTCCTGTCCCTGCACGACTCGAGCATTTGCCCCTTTCCCTTTCCAGGGAACCTCATGGAGCCTTAATGCCCAAACAAGGGAACATGGCTGCATCCTCAAGGGTTTTAGGGTACCCATTTTGCAGCTCCTTCTGCTCAGGGAGCTTCCCTGCCTGGCTGCTTTGGGATGGGGACTGAAAGCAGGTCACCACATGCGGGTGCGTGGGAGGTCGGTGCTCCCCGCAGGGTGTGGAGAGGATGGAGGGAGGGAGGGTGGGTGGGGGGGGGGGGGAAAGGCTGGGCTCAGACAGCCCCAGGGGGGGAGTTAAGCTGGGTCTGCTGTAAGCTGGGTCTGCTGCAGCTTAATTTACTGTGCTACCAACTGTGTCCTTAACATCAACCTCTGTCCCACAGGATGGACAGAATGACAGAAGATGCTCTGCGCCTGAACCTCTTGAAACGGAGCTTGGACCAAGCGGATGAGCGGGATGACGTCCTGGCCAAGAGGTTGAAGATGGAAGGACACGAGGCCATGGAGCGCCTCAAGATGCTGGCACTGCTGAAGAGGAAAGACCTCTCTGGGATTGAGGTGCCCCACGAGCTCCCTGTGAAACAGGATGGGGTGAAAGTCTATGAGGAGAAGCTGAACGGGAGCCTCAGGCCCCATGGGGATGGCAGGACTGCAGGGAGGCCAGGGAAGGAGAACATTAACGATGAGCCGGTGGATATGAGTGCAAGGAGAAGGTAGGTGCCTCTTCTTTAATCCTGGGGCTCTGCCAGGTTGGGAGAAGCCCAAATCAGAAATTAAATGGATGTTTTGTGGACCTTGGGAGAGTCTTGCTGGTGCCTGTGAGGTTTCTTTGGCTCAAGACTTGGAAGTGGAGCCTGCTCTTCCCAGAGAGCTTCTCTGGAAGGTGTTTGGTGCTGTTCTGGCCTTGGTTTTGTTTCTGCTGCCCCAAAACCAGATGGGTTTTTGGTTCCTCTGTATGTCTTGGATTACAGCTGGGGGGGGTGGGGGGGTGGCTGGCAGAGCAGACCCTGCTGGTGTGCTTGGAGGAGGATGAGGAGGAGGGTGAGGATGAGGAGGAGGGTGAGGATGAGGAGGAGGGCAAGGGCTTCCTCTCCTGCCAGGATTTTTCCTTAGCACCTCCAAGAGCAGCAGCAGGAGGCTTGGATCTGATGAACTTTGACAACTCCACATCTGCAGCCAACCCCTGCAGCTGGGTTTCACTGGGGGGGGGATCAGAGCAAGAGGCAAGAGCCCATCCTGTGTGTGCTGCAGCACCAGCACATCCTGCTTCTGGGACAGAGAGGGACACTGAGGGTCGTGGGTTTGATTTTGGGCTGAGGAGCAGAACAGGGGAGTCCTGGTTTAAGCTTTAAGCTAAGTCCTGGTTTAAGACCTTTCTGTGATGTTTTGGTGGATGAAAAGCAGGATGTGAGCTGGCAGTGCACACTGGCATCCCTTCCTGGGCTGCATCCCTGGCAGTGGGACCAGCAGGGCTGGGAAAGGGGGATTCTGTCCCTCAGCTCCACTTTGGGACACAGACCCCCCCCCCCACCAGCGCTGCCTCCAGCTTGGGGGTCCCCAGGACAAGGAGGACACAGAGCTGTGGGAGCAAGTCCCAAGGAGCCCACAGAGATGATGTGAGGGCTGGAGCCCTCTATTTTTAACTAAAAGAGGGGAGATTCAGGCTGGATGGAGGGAAACTGGTTTTGCCCCTGAGGGTGATGAGACACTGGAGCAGCTTGGGCAGAGATCTCCATCCCTGGAGATGTTCAGGGCTGGGTTGGATGGGGCTCTGAGCAACCTGGGATTGTTTGTCCTCACTGATGCATCATATCAGGGTCTTGATGTGTCAGTGGTGGGTTTTGGATCATGGCAGGGGGTGCTACCTGTGCTTTTGGGGGTCTCCCATCCCAGCAGGGGCTGGTGAGCAGGTGTGTGGATGGGGAATTTGAAGGCTCAATGCTCCAAACCCCTTCTGGGTGCTGTCAATACCCAGATTTGATCCCTTCAGGGGTGCTTTGTGACCTGTCACACCCCAGCTTGCAGAGCATGGGAAGTGGGGAGTGGACCTGGAAGGGGGGGAAACCACCTGGATTCTTTTCTTCCAGGACAATCTGTGTGTTTCAGATCTTTCCATCCCCTCCTGCCTCCTGTGTGGCTCCCAGGATGTGCACGTGGTGAGGCAGAGATGATGCTCTGGGTACCACAGGATGGAGGTTTCCACACTGGTGGGACCATCTGGGTACAAGTAACACCCTTTGTGGGTGCCCAGGGGTTTGGAGTGTGTTGTCAGGGTGTTGCACCTCTAAAAAGCTCAAATCCTCCCCAAAATCCTCTCCTCAAACCCTCCCCCAAATCCCTGTGGGTTGGATGACACGGGGGGGATGCTCAGCTGCTTGGCAAATGGGTTCAAGCTCTGGAGGAGTTAAATTCTGTGGGTATGATGGAAGCTCTGGGTAAGTGATGGTGCAGGAGAGCTGGGGGGGGGGGGCTGTGGGGGGCTGTATCCTCAGCTGAGTCACTCAGATGCTCTGCAATACACAGGGAATCCAGTTAGGTACTGGAATTGAATGGGGATGCTGGAAATGACTGTGATTGAAAAGCCATCAGCCCTAAGAGCAGCTCTGAAGAGTCTGCTGCAGGATTTGAAAACAGTTGAGTGTGAAAACACACTCTAGGGAGGAATGAAGGTTTGGGGAAGGGGAGGGGGGTTTGATTTCCTACAGGGTCCCCAAAGGTGGAGTTTGCCTGGGAGGGAAGATGCTCCTCATCACCCCACCTCTGGCTGCTGCCCCTGCCAGAGCTGCAGCTCTTCCAACAGCAGGAGATAAACCAACCCCAACACGGTCAGAGACGCTTTGCTGGGGGCTCTGCTTTCCCCTCTCTGTTTTCCTGCTTCCCCCTCCATCTCCCCCCACAACCACCTCAATGGACTGTGAATCAAACCACCTGGGATGCTGATGGAAAACAAAATCACCAGCAGCCAGAAGGACAAAGCCACCTCATCCTGAACCCATCCTGAACCCCTTTCTTCCTCTGAGGGCACCCAAGGAATGAGCAGACCTGTTGTGCTCAGTGCTGGATTTACCTTCCATCCCTCTAATCTGGGAATTTGGGATGTTCTTACTGGAACCAAACGTGTCTGGAGACTTGCAGTGACATAAGGGACTTGGTTTTGCCAGGGAAGGGACCCTCCACCAAAACTGAGATGGTTTGGAATGTGCATTGCAGAGAGCAGCCTGTCCCAACACATGGCCTTCACGGTGTTTGTTGGTGTTTCTCCTTGGATGTGGGTTGTTTTTGTCTGGATATTATCTCCAGAGGATGCTCCAGGACCTTCTCTGCTGACTGTGACGCTGCTGGGACAAGAGCACAAACTCACCCCCAGCTGGAAACCCTCTGGTGATCCATGAGACCTCCTCCTGCACCAGGGAGAGGGGCAGCAGCTGGGGAAGTCATGGTTTGAGCCCCACATTGGTGGGTGCTGACAGGAGATCAGCCAGAACATGAGGCTGTTGATCACCCCAAACCATGTTCATGTGATGCCTTCAGCGTGTGAGGGCCCACAGAGAATCAGAGAATCCCAGCCTGGGCTGGGTTGGGAGGGAGCCCAAGGGTCACAGAGCTCCAACCCCCTGCCAGGTTTGGGAGGGACCCCAAGGGTCACAGAGCTCCAACCCCCCTGCCACAGGCAGGGACACCAACCTCCAGGCCTGGAGCTACACAAGGTTGACCCCAGCCAACCTGGCCTTGAACCCCCAAAGGGACAGGGCACCCACCCCCTCTCTGGGCAGCCCCTTCCAGCCCCTCCCCACTCTCTCTGCACAGAACTTCCCCCTAAGATCTAATCTAACCCTTCTCTCCTTCAGCAGAGAGGTTATCAAGGGCACCCATGAAATAATGCACCCCAAAAACCCCTTGGGTGTCCCCCACATTCCCCCCTTGGGAGCCAGCATCCCAATCTGAGCATCCCTCCTGACCCACCGCCCTCAGAGCAGCTGAACTGGGGAGCTGGCATTCAGCTCCCTGCTCCCTCCTGGGTGTTCAAAGCTAAAAATTTGGGGCTGGGATAATCTGGGGTGCTCCTCATCCCCATAGCCTCACCCCAAAGACCTCCCAGCGAGTCTGAGACCCTTGGTCTGTCCATCTGTCTGCCAGGCAGTCGTTTAGCCTGGACTATCCAGTGGTTTTCCCAAGGCTCTCCAAGCACCCTGACATGAAACTGGGGATAACACAGGGCTTCCATCACTGTCCCCTTACCCTGAGGGATGCCACCGTGATCAGCATGGTGCTTGGATGCTGCCTGATGAGAGCATCAATTTATTTTGGGGTTTAATACCTGCTTTTGGGGTTTAATACCTGCTTTTGGGGGTTTAATACCTGATTTTTGGGTTTTAATACCTGCTTTTGGGGGTTTAATACCTGGTTTTGGGGTTTAATACCTGCTTTTGGGGGTTTAATACCTGGTTTTGGGGTTTAATACCTGCTTTTGGGGGGTTTAATACCTAGTTTTGGGGTTTAATACCTGGTTTTGGGGGTTTAATACCTGGTTTTGGGGTTTAATACCTGCTTTTGGGGGTTTAATACCTGCTTTTGGGGGTTTAATACCTGCTTTTGGGGGTTTAATACCTGGTTTTGGGGTTTAATACCTGCTTTTGGGGGTTTAATACCTGATTTTGGGGTTTAATACCTGCTTTTGGGGTTTAATACCTGCTTTTGGGGGTTTAATACCTGCTTTTGGGGGTTTAATACTTGCTTTTGGGGGTTTAATACCTGCTTTTGGGGGTTTAATACTTGCTTTTGGGGGTTTAATACCTGCTTTTGGGGGTTTAATACTTGCTTTTTGGGGGTTTAATACTTGCTTTTGGGGGTTTAATACCTGCTTTTGGGGGTTTAATACCTGCTTTTGGGGTTTAATACCTGCTTTTGGGGGTTTTAATACCTGCTTTTGGGGGTTTAATACCTGCTTTTGGGGGTTTAATACCTGCTTTTGGGGTTTAATACCTGCTTTTGGGGGTTTAATACCTGGTTTTGGGGTTTAATACCTGCTTTTGGGGGTTTTAATACCTGATTTTGGGGTTTAATACCTGCTTTTGGGGGTTTAATACCTGGTTTTGGGGTTTAATACCTGCTTTTGGGGGTTTAATACCTGGTTTTGGGGTTTAATACCTGCTTTTGGGGGTTTAATACCTGCTTTTGGGGGTTTAATACCTGCTTTTGGGGGTTTAATACCTGGTTTTGGGGTTTAATACCTGGTTTTGGGGGTTTAATACCTGGTTTTGGGGTTTAATACCTGCTTTGGGGGGTTTAATACCTGGTTTTGGGGTTTAATACCTGGTTTTGGGGGTTTAATACCTGGTTTTGGGGTTTTAATACCTGCTTTTGGGGGTTTAATACCTGGTTTTGGGGTTTAATACCTGCTTTTGGGGGTTTAATACCTGGTTTTGGGGTTTAATACCTGCTTTTGGGGGTTTAATACCTGATTTTGGGGGGTTTAATACCTGCTTTTGGGGGTTTAATACCTGCTTTTGGGGGTTTAATACCTGCTTTTGGGGGTTTAATACCTGCTTTTGGGGGTTTAATACCTGCTTTTGGGGGTTTAATACCTGGTTTTGGGGTTTAATACCTGCTTTTGGGGGTTTAATACCTGCTTTTGGGGGTTTAATACCTGCTTTTGGGGGTTTAATACCTGCTTTTGGGGTTTAATACCTGCTTTTGGGGGTTTAATACCTGGTTTTAGGGTTTAATACCTGCTTTTGGGGGTTTAATACCTGGTTTTGGGGTTTAATACCTGGTTTTGGGGGTTTAATACCTGGTTTTGGGGTTTAATACCTGCTTTTGGGGGTTTAATACCTGCTTTTGGGGGTTTAATACCTGCTTTTGGGGGTTTAATACCTGCTTTTGGGGGTTTAATACCTGCTTTTGGGGGTTTAATACCTGGTTTTGGGGTTTAATACCTGCTTTTGGGGGTTTAATACCTGGTTTTGGGGTTTAATACCTGCTTTTGGGGGTTTAATACCTGGTTTTGGGGTTTAATACCTGCTTTTGGGGGTTTAATACCTGGTTTTGGGGTTTAATACCTGGTTTTGGGGTTTAATACCTGCTTTTGGGGGTTTAATACCTGGTTTTGGGGTTTAATACCTGCTTTTGGGGGTTTAATACCTGATTTTGGGGTTTAATACCTGATTTTGGGGGTTTAATACCTGATTTTGGGGGTTTAATACCTGATTTTGGGGGTTTAATACCTGGTTTTGGGGGTTTAATACCTGGTTTTGGGGTTTAATACCTGCTTTTGGGGGTTTAATACCTGCTTTTGGGGTTTAATACCTGCTTTTGGGGGTTTAATACCTGCTTTTGGGGTTTAATACCTGGTTTTGGGGTTTAATACCTGCTTTTGGGGTTTAATACCTGCTTTTGGGGGTTTAATACCTGGTTTTGGGGTGTTTTTCTCCCAGGGGTGGGCTGCTGTGGGTGCTGCTCCTTCCCTCTCCTCGTTCCTGGCTCATGGTGCCCTTGGCTCTCTGGCTGTTTATTCCCATTTGCCTTTTCCAAACAGATCTGTGTTTGAGATGGGTTTGGAGTATGGACCTGTCCCTTCAGCACAGGACTGAGCCCTTTTTCCTCCCCAGCATCCTGGTGATCTTAGGGAGTAGGAGCAACACCACACCAGGGTCATCTACACCCCCCTCTTCCTCCTTCCCTCTCATCTCAGCACCTGGCTACGGCTGTGGCTCCCTACTCAGCCAGTAGGGATGTCCCTGGAGGTTGGTGGCCCTGCCTGTGGCAGGGGGGTTGGAGTTCTGTGACCCTTGGGGTCCCTCCCAAACCTGGCAGGGGGGTTGGAGCTCTGGGACCCTTGGGGTCCCTCCCAAACCTGGCAGGGGGTTGGAGCTCTGGGACCCTTGGGGTCCCTCCCAAACCTGGCAGGGGGGGTTGGAGCTCTGTGACCCTTGGGGTCCCTCCCAAACCTGGCAGGGGGGTTGGAGCTCTGGGACCCTTGGGGTCCCTCCCAACCCAGACCAGGGGGTTGGAGCTCTGGGACCCTTGGGGTCCCTCCCAAACCTGGCAGGGGTGGTTGGAGCTCTGGGACCCTTGGGGTCCCTCCCAAACCTGGCAGGGGGGTTGGAGCTCTGGGACTCTTGGGGTCCCTCCCAAACCTGGCAGGGGGGGTTGGAGCTCTGGGACCCTTGGGGTCCCTCCCAAACCTGGCAGGGGGGGTTGGAGCTCTGGGACCCTTGGGGTCCCTCCCAAACCTGGCAGGGGGGGGTTGGAGCTCTGGGACCCTTGGGGGTCCCTCCCAAACCTGGCAGAAGGTTGGAGCTCTGGGACCCTTGGGGTCCCTTCCAACCCTGGCAGGGGGGTTGGAGCTCTGGGACCCTTGGGGTCCCTCCCAAACCTGGCAGAAGGTTGGAGCTCTGGGACCCTTGGGGTCCCTTCCAACCCTGGCAGGGGGGTTGGAGCTCTGTGACCCTTGGGCTCCCTCCCAACCCAGCCCAGGCTGGGGTTCTCTGATTCTCTGTGGGCCCTCACACGCTGAAGGCATCACGTGAACATGGTTTGGGGTGATCAACAGCCTCATGTTCTGGCTGATCTCCTGTCAGCACCCACCAATGTGGGGCTCAAACCACGGCTTCCCCAGCTGCTGCCCCTCTCCCTGGTGCAGGAGGAGGTCCCATGGATCACCAGAGGGTTTCCAGCTGGGGGTGAGTCTGTGTTAGTCACTACTCAGCTCCTTAGTAACGCCTGACTGGTCCTCTCCCAGATAAGTTTGGCCTCAGGTGTTTGCTTCCCTTGGCTTTAAACCAACCCACCTTTCACCCTGGAGAAGAAAACATTTCCAGCTGAATCCTTTCCCCTCCTGTGAGGGGGCTGGAGTGAAGCTGGAGGAGGGAAGGGGGAGAGGAGATCTTAGGGGGAAGCTAAAGATCTTGTGGAGCCAGCCAGCTCACTGGGAAGAGGATGGAGCTCCAAGATCTAAGCTGGGGTGATATTCTGGGAGGTGATTTTCAAGATGCTCCTTGTGCATCTCTGTGCTTCAACCAACCACATGGATGTGGAAAAATCCAAGGGGAAAAACAAGAGGGGATTTAATATAAATTAAGAAAGAGAAAGAAGAAGGGTCCAGAGGAGCCCTGGAGATGCTCAGAGGGCTGGAGCAGCTCCCCTCTGGAGAGAGGCTGAGGGAGCTGGGCTGGGTCAGCCTGGAGAAGAGAAGGCTGTGGGGGGACCTCAGTGCAGCCTGCCAGTCCCTGAAGGGAGCAGAGGAACAGGAGGGGAATCAGCTTGTTCAAGGGCAGAGCCTGGCAGGACAAGGGGGCTGGAGTGAAGCTGGAGGAGGGAAGGGGGAGAGGAGAGATTGGGGGGAAGTTCTGTGCAGAGAGAGTGGGGAGGGGCTGGAAGGGGCTGCCCAGAGAGGGGGTGGGTGCCCCGTCCCTGGGGGTGTTCAAGGCCAGGTTGGCTGGAGTCAACCTTGTGTAGCTCCAGGCCTGGAGGTTGGTGTCCCTGCCTGTGGCAGGGGGTTGGAGCTCTGTGACCCTTGGGGTCCCTTCCAACCCAGCCCAGGCTGGGATTCCATGAGCACAGGATGCTCCCAGCCCCAGCCTGGCATTCCACAGGCGTGGGGAGCAGCACCAAGCTCTGCTTCCTCCCCCCCATACCAGAGCTGGGGGTGGGTAGAGAAGAGTTTGCCCCTCTCCCACCACCTTTGCTGCCCATCTCTGGGTGGTGTGTTGCTCAGTCTGTCTGTCTTTCTTTCTTTCCCTTCCCGTTTGTGACTCAGTGACCAGGACAGGGGGCGATTAACCCCATCCCCAGACATCATCGTCCTCTCCGACAATGAGGCCTCCAGCCCCCGTTCCAGCTCTCGTATGGAGGAAAGACTCAAGGCAGCCAATCTTGAGATGTTCAAGGTAAGGCCTTTCTCTGCTTCTCCTGCCTTTTTTTGGGGGGGGGGGGGGGGGTGGAGTTTTAGGGGCTTTCCAAGCACCATGGTGACTTCTGGAGCCCACTGATCCAGCTCTGGCATCCTTGGCTATTATCCATGATCCCAGTTCCTCCTTGCATTGAAGCTCCCTGATGTTTCTCTTGCTTTGGCCTTCATGTTCTTCATCTTTCCAGGGTAAAAGCCTAGAGGAGAGGCAGCAGCTCATCAAGCAGCTTCGGGATGAGCTACGGCTGGAAGAAGCCAGGCTCGTGCTGCTGAAGAAACTGAGGCAAAGTCAGCTGCAGAAGGAGAACGTGGTACAGAAGGTGAGGCTCCCAGAGGCACCATTTGGGGCCAGGTGGGCTCAGGGGAAGGTGCTTGGCCATGTAGGTGGCTGCACAAAGGCTCTTGGACCTTCCTTTACCCCACATTTGTCCTCCCATGGGATATTTCTCCTGGAAGTATGTGTGTAGGATGCCCACAGCTCTCCATAGCCAGCATGGTACCCTCTGAGCCAGCCAGGAACATAAACCTGCCTGGCTCTGGAGTAGTTGATGTGGCTGTGCTGAGGCTTGGTCCATGTCCTGCCTGCCCATGGGTTTCCTTCCCAGGCATCGTCGTGCTGATGCAGATCCTCATTTTTCTCTCCCTTTAGACTCCAGTTGTCCAGAATGCAGCATCTATTGTCCAGCCATCTCCTGCTCACGTGGGACAGCAGGGACTGTCCAAGCTTCCCTCCAGGCCTGGAGCTCAGGGGGTTGAGCCTCAGAACTTGAGGACATTACAGGTGAGCCTTCCCAACGCCTGTTTCCTGTGCTGTGATTTCACTTGGGGCCCAACCAACCCTGCCCCTTTGTCTCCACCCAAGTGGGAGATTAAATCCCAGTGGTTCTCAGTGCTGTGTGTAGAGCAGGCTGGTGTCCCACCTGAGGTTCTGGAAAGTTCTCCCTGCTGAGGAGTTCCTTCCCAAAGCTGATCAGCAGAGACCGAGCTGTCTCTGTAACGCCTCGTGTCCCTCCTGTGGGTGCTCTGCTGCTTCAGAGGTGGCAGATCTTTTCAGCAGGGAGGTCTGAGGGTTGGTCAGGCCAACAATTCGGGTTGTGTGAGGTGGAAGGAGCTGAATTTACACTCAGTGGCCCTGAAAAAAAATCATCTGCTGCTTGGTAACACAAGTTCTGGGGCTGCAGGGAGGCAACTGCTCACTTGCCCCTACCTGAAGGACCAGCTGGTCATTGTGGAGCTGCCTTTTGCAGCAGAGTGGGGTGTCAGAGCAAGAGGGGGACAAAAAAACACCACCCAGAGAGAGAATTGGGAGTGTTTCCCTTTGGGTGAGGGAGAGCAGGGTGCTGCTTTTCCACTACCATGCTGGGAGAATGCTCCATCTGGATGCCATGGTTGGGACAAGGATGGAGATGATCCTCCAGCATGTCCATCTGCCTGTAGCTTTCCCTTGGGTGGGTTTTTTTTTTTGCCCAAAGACTTTTCCTTTCAATCTCCCTGCTCATTTGCCTCCCTCCATTTACCATCTTCTTTGTTTGTGGCATTTGTTTGCTTCTCTATGGCAACGATTCGGGGTCAAGTTCTATTGTTGCTTCGCAGTGGGATCAGGCTGGTGAAGGAAATGGGCTTCAGGAGAAGAGGAAACACATTGTTTGCACACTCTTTGTGAAGCTTTTCTTACTCCTGACAGCAGAGAACCTCATCTAGAACAAGTCTCCTTTAAAAAAAAACCCTATAGAAGTGGGGAGCAGAGGAGGAGGTTGTCAGACAGGAGGTTTTAACCTTTTCAGATCATTTTTAATTAAAAAAAAAAGGGACCTGGCATCCCCTTTTTGGAGCTGTTCTGCTGGTGTTCTGGCATGAAGACCTTGCTTGGTGTTAGGAGAAGCTCAGGCAGGTCCAGCCCTGGCTCAGCCTTCATTTGTGTCTTTCTAATCCCAACATGCCTGGGATTGAGGTTTGTAACATTCCTGCACCAAACACCTGTCTCCCTGCTGCTCTGGACTCTCAGAGCTCTTTAAACTCAGACACTGATATGAATTGTGGCCACCAGCTTCCTCCTTAGAAAATCCCAGCCTGGTCTGGGTTGGAAGGGACCCCAAGGGTCACAGAGCTCCAACCCCCCTGCCACAGGCAGGGACACCAACCTCCAGGCCTGGAGCTACACAAGGTTGCCCAGGGCCCCAGCCAACCTGGCCTTGAACACCCCCAGGGATGGGGCACCCTCCCCCTCTCTGGGCAGCCCCTTCCAGCCCCTCCCCACTCTCTCTGCACAGAACTTCCCCCCAATCTCTCCTCTCCCCCTTCCCTCCTCCAGCTTCACTCCAGCCCCCTTGTCCTGCCAGGCTCTGCCCTTGAACAAGCTGATTCCCCTCCTGTTCCTCTGCTCCCTTCAGGGACTGGCAGGCTGCAATGAGGTCCCCCCCACAGCCTTCTCTTCTCCAGGCTGACCCAGCCCAGCTCCCTCAGCCTCTCTCCAGAGGGGAGCTGCTCCAGCCCTCTGAGCATCTCCAGGGCTCCTCTGGACCCTTCTTCTTTCTCTTTCTTAATTTATATTAAATCCCCTCTTGTTTTTCCCCTTGGATTTTTCCACATCCATGTGGTTGGTTGAAGCACAGAGATGCACAAGGAGCATCTTGAAAACCACCTCCCAGAATATCACCCCAGCTTAGATCTTGGAGCTCCATCCTCTTCCCAGTGAGCTGGCTGGCTCCACAAGATCTTCAGCTTTTCTTTTCCCTTGGGCAACAATTCCAGCTTCTCCACAGAAAAGAGGAGTGGGTTAACATGAGACACCTTCCATCTGGGCAAAACAGCTTCAATTATTTAAAATTAAGGGCAATTAGAGGACACAGTTGGACTTGATGATCTTAAAGGTCTTTCCCAACCCCGTTGTTCCATGATGCTCTGACAACTTGAGCGGCGTCTGGCAGTAGGAAGCAGCTTGGCACGACAGATGAGCAGGAAAACCTCTGTCCTTGTGTTTTTCCCCTCTGATTTATGTCTCCTTTCCTTTCCCCACAGGGTCACAGTGTCATCAGGTCTGCCACAAACACGACCCTGCCCCATATGCTGATGTCACAGCGTGTGATCGCCCCGAATCCTGCCCAGTTACAAGGGCAGCGGGTTCCTCCTAAACCTGGCCTCATCCGCACTACAACTCCAAGCATGAATCCAGCCATCAACTACCAACCGGTAGGTGTCTCCCTTTATCCCTGTGGGTTTTGGGCACAAAAACCTGGGGGTGGGGGACTTAATGAGGAGATAATTAGGAGCCTGATGAGAGCCATGGAGGTGCCAGGAGCTCAACGTGAAGCTGTGGGAGAGAAGCTTTGCAGGTGGAATGCTGAAGATGGATATCATTGTCCTGTGTGGAAGAATGAAGTGATGAATAAGTTAAAAGCTTCATACTTGGAGGCTGAGAGCTACCAGAGTGCTGGGTTACTGGGTTGGGATGGTGACATGAAGACCCCGGTGATGTGGGATCGACTGGTTTGGGAGCAGGACTGGATCCTCTCCCCCGCAGCAAGCGCTCGCTCCCGTGTGCTTTTCCTCAGCCTCTCCCCACAGTCAAGGAGCCAGGGGGCTTAAAACCAGGCCTTTTACTCTTCCAAGAGTGGGAAGGCTTCCATGGAGAGGGGGGAAGGCTTCCATGGAGAGGGGGAAGGCTTCCATGGAGAGGGGGAAGGCTTCCATGGAGAGAGGGAAGGCTTCCATGGAGAGAGGGAAGGCTTCCATGGAGAGGGGGGAAGACTTCCATGGAGAGGGGGAAGACTTCCATGGAGAGTGGGAAGGCTTCCATGGAGAGGGGGAAGGCTTCCATGGAGAGGGGGAAGGCTTCCATGGAGAGGGAAGGCTTCCATGGAGAGGAAAGGCTTCCATGGAGAGGGGGAAGACTTCCATGGAGAGGGGGGAAGGCTTCTATGGAGAGTGGGAAGGCTTCTATGGAGAGTGGGAAGGCTTCCATGGAGAGTGGGAAGACTTCCATGGAGAGTGGAATCAAGAGGAAGGGCAGAACAAACCCACCCCCAACGCTTCCCATTTGTAGCACTGGGGCTGTGTCAACCATGGAACCATTCCACTCCACATCTCCCACGCTGTGGGACCGTCTCTGTTCCTCCCCCTGGGCTGTGATGCTTGGCTGAGGATGCTCCATGGGTGTGTGGGGCCCAGCTTAATGACCCTGTTAATTACTTTTAGGGTTCATTGCTGGTTTTTAAGCTGCTGGATCCATCATGGTGTGATGGTGAGTTGGTCAAGGACAGATGTGACCACACAGAGTCTTGTGGCTGAACAACTGTCAAACCAACCTCAGGACAACCTAGAACACCCCCCAGCTACTCTTACAGAGGAGCTGCAAGTTGATTAGAGCTAATTAATCATCTCTATTTCAATCAGTGTGTTATCCCACATCGCTCTGCCCTTCAGTTCCCTGGATTGATTGTTTTGGGATGAACTTGGTTCTCCATCCTTCTTTGGGCATCTCAATCAGCAAAGTGGTTGTGGCCTTAGAAAGAGAACCAGGAGGGAACCAATTGATCTCCCATCTCCTGTTCCCCACCCACACAACCCCATTTGAATCACCCAGAGGGTTTCTTACTGTTTGGGATTATTCCCCACCACCACCACCCCCTTTCCCATCTGGGGAGGTGCTGGGACCTGGAGTGAAAGGCTGGTGGCAGCCCTGCCCAGACTGAAATAGGTTGTGGGTTGATGGCTCCTTAGCACAGAAGACTTTGGAAGCCACGTCCTTGGGTCAGCAGGAGGGGACCATGTGTCCAACTGAAGGGAGGACGCTGAAGGAAGCTGCTGGAAGTGGAAGAGGAGGGAAGCAGCCTGTTTGGTGTGTCTGTGTGGGAGGGGACAGGCACCATCTGGCAGTGGGGGACGCTGCCTGGGCACCCACCCACATCAGGGAAACAGGAGGTTGGAGGAGCAGAAACTCCACTGATGGTGAATCACAGCTGCTGCCTACGCTCAGTGAGGACAACCCAAGGTCCCTTCATGCACGGTGTTCCCTCTCCTGCATGAAGTCTCCTCCACCAAGACAAGCAGAGGCTCCTCTACAGCAGCAGCACTTCATGGTGGGGGACCAACACGAGCTCCTGGCTCAGCTCCTGGCTCCCCAAACCTTTTAGGGGGACGTTTGGGTTATGAGACAGCAAGGTGCTCACCCCAGTTACCCCCAGAGCCGAGCTGGAGTCAAGGTCTTTATTAACTCTGTCTTAAATCTAATGAATCTGTCTTAATTCCCCCTCCAGCAATCAAGTTCTTCTGTTCCTTGCCAGCGGACGTCGTCTTCAGCCATCTATATGAACCTTGCCTCTCACATCCAGCCCGGCACTGTGAACAGGGTGTCCTCTCCACTCCCCAGCCCCAGTGCTCTCAACGACGCCGCCAACTCCCAGGCAGCAGCCAAGCTCGCCCTGCGCAAGCAGCTGGAGAAGACGCTGCTGGAGATCCCACCCCCCAAAACCACCCGCTCCCCTCCTCCATTTCTTGCCCAGCGCAGCCAACAGCGAGTTCATCTACATGGTGGGGCTGGAGGAGGTGGTGCAGAGCGTCATCGACAGCCAAGGTGAGCTTGGTGCTGTGACATGGTGCTCCCAGCCTTGCCTTGCCTTCTGGGGTTTGGTTTTGGAGACCCTTCTCCTCTCAAGGATGAGAGATGTGTCTGCTCTTAACTCAGTGCTGCGCTCTGCTTCTCCTTGCTTGGAGGCATCTTGGCTCTTCCAGAGCCTGGAGCTCCCTCAGCCTTCCCCAGGGCATGGAGCTGGCCTTGGAGCAGCTGTGTCTGTGGTTCCTTAGGCTTGGGGAGGGGTCTCCTGGGCCTTCCCCATGCCTGGGAATGAATATTTGGGAGCTGAGATGCCAAATCCATGGAGCTGCTGAGTTGTCTGTCCCTGGGGTGGGATTTTCTCTGTCCCTGGGGTGGGATTTCTCTGTCCCTGGGGTGGGATTTCTCTGTCCCTGGGGTGGGATTTCTCTGTCCCTGGGGTGGGATGCTGAGTTCCCTCCCAGTGCAGGGTTGGATTTTAAACACACCACCATCCTGAACAGCCCATTTATGCTCCATCATTCCCAGTATGAAGAACCATCCCTTTTCTCTCTAACCCCTGCTCCTACCTGAAGGGAGCAGAGGAACAGGAGGGGAATCAGCTTGTTCAAGGGCAGAGCCTGGCAGGACAAGGGGGCTGGAGTGAAGCTGGAGGAGGGGAAGGGGGAGAGGAGATCTTAGGGGGAAGTTCTGTGCAGAGAGAGTGGGGGAGGGGCTGGCAGGGGCTGCCCAGAGAGGGGGGTGGGTGCCCCGTCCCTGGGGGGGTTCAAGGCCAGGTTGGCTGGGGTCAACCTTGTGTAGCTCCAGGCCTGGAGGTTGGTGTCCCTGCCTGTGGCAGGGGGTTGGAGCTCTGTGACCCTTGGGGTCCCTCCCAAACCTGGCAGGGGGGTTGGAGCTCTGTGACCCTTGGGGTCCCTCCCAAACCTGGCAGGGGGTTGGAGCTCTGTGACCCTTGGGGTCCTTCCCAAACCTGTCAGGGGTGGTTGGAGCTCTGTGACCCTTGGGGGTCCTTCCCAAACCTGGCAGGGGTGGTTGGAGCTCTGTGACCCTTGGGGTCCCTTCCCAAACCTGGCAGGGGGGTTGGAGCTCTGTGACCCTTGGGGTCCCTCCCAACCCTGGCAGGGGGGTTGGAGCTCTGTGACCCTTGGGGTCCCTCCCAAACCTGGCAGGGGGGGGTTGGAGCTCTGTGACCCTTGGGGGTCCCTCCCAACCCTGTCAGGGGTGGTTGGAGCTCTGTGACCCTTGGGGTCCCTCCCAAACCTGGCAGGGGGGGGGTTGGAGCTCTGTGACCCTTGGGGTCCCCTCCCAAACCTGGCAGGGGGGGGTTGGAGCTCTGTGACCCTTGGGGTCCTTCCCAAACCTGGCAGAGGGGGGTTGGAGCTCTGTGACCCTTGGGGTCCTTCCCAAACCTGTCAGGGGTATTGGAGCTCTGTGACCCTTGGGGTCCCTCCCCAAACCTGGCAGGGGGGGTTGGAGCTCTGTGACCCTTGGGGTCCCTCCCAAACCTGGCAGGGGGGTTGGAGCTCTGTGACCCTTGGGATCCCCTCCCAAACCTGTCAGGGGGTGGTTGGAGCTCTGTGACCCTTGGGGTCTCTCCCAACCCTGGCAGGGGGGTTGGAGCTCTGTGACCCTTGGGGGTCCCTCCCAAACCTGGCAGGGGGGGTTGGAGCTCTGGGACCCTTGGGGTCCCCTCCCAAACCTGGCAGGGGTGGTTGGAGCTCTGGGGACCCTTGGGGTCCTTCCCCAAACCTGGCAGGGGGGTTGGAGCTCTGTGACCCTTGGGGTCCCTCCCAAACCTGTCAGGGGTGGTTGGAGCTCTGTGACCCTTGGGGTCCCTCCCAACCCTGGCAGGGGGGTTGGAGCTCTGTGACTCTTGGGGTCCCTCCCAAACCTGGCAGGGGTGGTTGGAGCTCTGTGACCCTTGGGGTCCCTCCCAAACCTGTCAGGGGGGTTGGAGCTCTGTGACCCTTGGGGTCCCTCCCAAACCTGGCAGGGGGGTTGGAGCTCTGTGACCCTTGGGGTCCCTCCCAAACCTGGCAGGGGGGTTGGAGCTCTGTGACCCTTGGGGTCCCTCCCAAACCTGGCAGGGGGGTTGGAGCTCTGTGACCCTTGGGGTCCTTCCCAAACCTGGGACAGGGTGGTTGGAGCTCTGTGACCCTTGGGGTCCCTCCCAAACCTGTCAGGGGTGGTTGGAGCTCTGTGACCCTTGGGGTCCCTCCCAAACCTGTCAGGGGGGGTTGGAGCTCTGTGACCCTTGGGGTCCTTCCCAAACCTGGCAGGGGTGGTTGGGAGCTCTGTGACCCTTTGGGGGTCCCTCCCAAACCTGGCAGGGGGGTTGGAGCTCTGTGACCCTTGGGGTCCCTCCCAAACCTGGCAGGGGGGTTGGAGCTCTATGTCCCTTGGGGTCCCTCCCAAACCTGTCAGGGGTGGTTGGAGCTCTGTGACCCTTGGGATCCCTCCCAAACCTGTCAGGGGTGGTTGGAGCTCTGTGACCCTTTGGGGTCCCTCCCAACCCTGTCAGGGGTGGTTGGAGCTCTGTGACCCTTGGGGTCCCTCCCAACCCTGGGCAGGGGTATTGGAGCTCTGTGATCCTTGGGATCCCTTCTAACCCTGGCAGGGGTATTGGAGCTCTGTGACCCTTTGGGGTCCCTCCCAACCCTGTCAGGGGTGGTTGGAGCTCTGTGACCCTTTGGGGTCCCTCCCAAACCTGGGACAGGGTGGTTGGAGCTCTGTGACCCTTGGGATCCCTCCCAAACCTGTCAGGGGAGGTTGGAGCTCTGTGACCCTTGGGATCCCTCCCAAACCTGTCAGGGGTGGTTGGAGCTCTGTGACCCTTTGGGATCCCGATTCCCAACCCCAAACCATTCTAGGATCCTCTTGATTCTCTCCATCTCCCAGGGGAAGAGCTGTGCGTCCCTCCTGCGTGTGGAACCCTTCGTCTGCGCCCAGTGTCGCACCGACTTCACCCCCTCACTGGAAGCAGGAGAAGAACGGGAAGATCCTGTGTGAGCAGTGCATGACTTCCAACCAGAAGAAGGCTCTGAAGGCCGAGCACACCAACCGGCTCAAGAACGCCTTCGTGGAAAGCTTTGCAGCAGGAGCAGGCAAGTGCAATGGCCCCACCACTGAACTGCCTTTGCTCCTGGAGAACCTGGAGCTTCCAGGCTCTGGGAAGCTCTGCTCTTCTTCTCTTTGCATGTTTTAAGCCACTGTGGGTTGGGTTTGTGGCTGTCAAGGTTTTATGGGCATGGGGGTTTGGGTGTTGAAGTTGGATGGGTGTTGGGGTTTCATAGGGTTCGATGGAGCATTGAGGTTTGGGCATTGAGGCTTGATGGGGGGGGTGTCAGGGCTTGATGGGGGGGGGGTCAGGGCTTGATGGGGGGGGTCAGGGCTTGATGGGGGGTGTCAGGGCTTGATGGGGGTGTCAGGGCTTGAATGTTGATTTTTGATAGGCAGCAGGGCTTGATGGGGGGTGTCAGGGCTTGATGGGGGGATCAGGGCTTGATGGGGGGATCAGGGCTTGAATGTTGACGTTTGATAGGCAGCAAGGTTTGATGGATGTCAAGGTTTGATAGGTCCTTGGGGTTTGATGGGCGTCAAGGTTTGGGTGCTGGGGGTGGATGGGCGTCAAGGTTTGGGTGTTGGGGTTGATGGGGTGTCAAGGTTTGGGTGTTGGGGGTTGGATGGGTGTTGGGGGTGGATGGGCATCACACCCCTCTGAGGATGCTTCCACTTCTTCCACTCAGGAGATCGAGCAGCGGCTACAGCAGCAGGCGGCGCTGTCCCCCACCGCAGCACCCGCCGTCTCCAGCGTCAGCAAAACAGGAGAACATCATGCGGCACCACACGCTCCGGCAGGTGAGCGACCCTCCTGCTGCACAGCCCCACCTCCAGCTGCCTGGGAGCCGCCTCTCCCTGCCCTTCCCCCTCTCCCCTCCCAGCCTTTCCCCCCTCTCCCCTCCCAGCCTTTCCCCCCTCTCCCCTCCCAGCCTTTTCCCCCCCTCTCCCCCTCCCAGCCTTTCCCCCTCTCCCCCTCGCTGCCCTTTCCCCCCTCTCCCCTCGCTGCCCTTTCCCCCTCTCCTCTCCCAGCCTTTCCCCCCCTCTCCCCCTCGCTGCCCTTTCCCCCTCTCCCCTCGCTGCCCTTTCCCCCTCTCCCCTCGCTGCCCTTTCCCCCTCTCCCCTCGCTGCCCTTTCCCCCCTCTCCCCTCCCAGCCTTTCCCCCCTCTCCCCTCGCTGCCCTTTCCCCCCTCTCCCCTCGCTGCCCTTTCCCCCTCTCCTCTCCCAGCCTTTCCCCCCTCTCCCCTCGCTGCCCTTTCCCCCCTCTCCCCTCGCTGCCCTTTCCCCCTCTCCCCTCGCTGCCCTTTCCCCCTCTCCCCTCGCTGCCCTTTCCCCCTCTCCCCTCGCTGCCCTTTCCCCCCTCTCCCCTCGCTGCCCTTTCCCCCTCTCCCCTCGCTGCCCTTTCCCCCTCTCCCCTCGCTGCCCTTTCCCCCCTCTCCCCTCGCTGCCTTTTCCCCCCTCTCCCCTCGCTGCCCCTTTCCCCCCTCTCCCCTCCCAGCCTTTCCCCCCTCTCCCCTCGCTGCCCTTTCCCCCCCCTCCCCTCGCTGCCCTTTCCCCCCCCCCTCCCCTCGCTGCCCTTTTCCCCCCCCCCTCCCCCCTCGCTGCCCTTTCCCCCCCCCTCCCCTCGCTGCCCTTTCCCCCCCCTCCCCTCGCTGCCCTTTCCCCCCCCCCTCCCCTCGCTGCCCTTTCCCCCCCCCTCCCCTCGCTGCCCTTTCCCCCCCCCTCCCCCTCCCTGCCCTTTCCCCCCCTCTCCCCTCGCCGCCCTTCTCCCCCCCTCTCCCCTCGCCGCCCTTTCCCCCCTCTCCCCTCCCTGCCCTTTCCCCCCCTCTCCCCTCCCTGCCCTTTCCCCCCCCTCTCCCCTCCCTGCCCTTTCCCATCCCATGCCAAAACCCCACCACCGATTCCACCTCCTCTCTCCACGTCTCTCCTGTGGTGCCTTCCTACCCTCTTTGCTCTTCCTCTTCCTCAGGCCCCCGCAGCCCCAGAGCACTCTGCAGCGCGGCATCCCCACCTCCGCCCGCTCCATGCTCTCCAACTTCGCCCAGGCCCCCCAGCTCTCCGTGGCAGGCGGTCTCCTCGGCATGCCAGGTACCACCCCCTGGGGTCTGGGGACACAGGGATGATGGGGATGCTCAAAAACCAGGGAGATCCCCCCCCTTAGCCCTCCCCCTTAGACCCCCCAAACTCCTCACAGAGGGGATCAGAGTGGGAAGGGGCTGCCCAGAGAGGGGGTGGGTGCCCTGTCCCCTGGGGGTGTTGAAGGCCAGGTTGGCTGGGGTCAAACTTGTGTAGCTCCAGGCCTGGAGGTTGGTGGCCCTGCCTGTGGCAGGGGGGGTTGGAGCTCTGTGACCCTTGGGGTCCCTCCCAAACCTGGCAGGGGGGTTTGGAGCTCTGGGACCCTTGGGGTCCCTCCCAAACCTGGCAGGGGGGGGGTTGGAGCTCTGTGACCCTTGAGGTCCCTCCCAAACCTGGCAGGGGGGGTTGGAGCTCTGTGACCCTTGGGGTCCCTCCCAAACCTTTCAGGGTGGTTGGAGCTCTGTGACCCTTGGGGTCCCTTCCAAACCCAGCTCAGGCTGGGATTCTCTGATCCCACCCCCTCTCCCACCCTGCTCTTCTCTCTCCAGGGGTTAACATCGCTTACCTGAACGCCGGCATCGGAGGCCACAAAGCATCGAGCTTGGCGGACCGGCAGCGGGAATACCTCCTGGATATGATCCCCGCCCCGCTCCATATCGCAGTCCATCAGCGGACAGAAATAACGCCCCGGCGACCGTCATTCCCCCCCCCCCCACCACCCCCTTCCTCCTCCTCCTCTTCTCTCCTCATCCTCCATCCTTTCCCTTGCCCCTCCCCGCTTCCGTCGCATGCAGTGCCTGTCCCGGTGCCTACCGTACACGGGGAAAGAAAAAAACCACACACAAACTCCCCCAAACAAATCAAACCAACCCTCAAAACCCAACCAAAACCCACAAAAACCCCCCCAAAAAACCCCACAAAAAACCAACAAAAAACCAATAAAACCTAACAGGAGCCCAACAAAACCCAACAAAAAAACAACTAAACCCCTACCAAAACCCACAAAACCCCCAAAACCCCCACAAAAACCCAACAAAAAACCCAATAAAACCTAACAGAAGCCCAACAAAACCCAACAAAAAACAACTAAAACCCAACAAAAACCCACAAAACCCCCCCAAAAGACCCCACAAAAGCCAACAAAACCCAAGCAAAAACAATAAAACCCAACAGAAGCCCAATAAAAACCCAACAAAAGCTCAATAAAACCCAACAGAAGCCCAACAAAACCCAAGCAAAACCAATAAAACCCAACAGAAGCCCAACAAAACCCAAGCAAAACCAATAAAACCCAACAGAAGCCCAACAAAACCCAAGCAAAACCAATAAAACCCAACAGAAGCCCAACAAAACCCAAGCAAAACCAATAAAACCCAACAGAAGCCCAACAAAACCCAAGCAAAACCAATAAAACCCAACAGAAGCCCAACAAAACCCAAGCAAAAACAGTAAAACCCAACAGAAACCCAACAAAACCCAAGCAAAAAGAATAAAACCCAACAGAAGCCCAACAAAACCCAAGCAAAAAGAATAAAACCCAACAGAAGCCCAAGAAAACCCAAGCAAAAAGAATAAAACCCAACAGAAGCCCAACAAAACCCAAGCAAAAAGAATAAAAACCCAACAGAAGCCCAACAAAACCCAAGCAAAACCAATAAAACCCAACAGAAGCCCAACAAAACCCAAGCAAAAACAATAAAATCCAACAGAAGCCCAACAAAACCCAAGCAAAACCAATAAAACCCAACAGAAGCCCAACAAAAACCCAAGCAAAAAGAATAAAACCCAACAGAAGCCCAACAAAACCCAAGCAAAAACAATAAAACCCAACAGAAGCCCAACAAAACCCAAGCAAAAACAATAAAACCCAACAGAAGCCCAACAAAACCCAAGCAAAAACAATAAAACCCAACAGAAGCCCAACAAACCCAAGCAAAAAGAATAAAACCCAACAGAAGCCCAACAAAACCCAAGCAAAAACAATAAAACCCAACAGAAGCCCAACAAAACCCAAGCAAAAACAATAAAACCCAACAGAAGCCCAACAAAACCCAAGAATAACCAACAAAAACCCTCCAAACCCAACAAAAACCCACAAATCCCCCCCAAAAAAAACCCCACAAAAGCCAACAAAACCCAATAAAACTCAACAGAAGCTCAAGAAAAAACCAACAAAACCCAACTAAACCCCAACAAAACCCATTAAAACCCAACAGAACCCCCAACCAAGCATGACAAAAGCCCAAGAAAAGCCAACAAAGCCCAAGAAAAAGCCAACTAAACCCAAGAAAAACCAACAAAAACCCAAGAAAACTCAAGGAAAACCCCAACCAAGTGCAACAAAACCCCAGGAAAACCCAACAAAATCCAACCAAAAGCCAACAAAATCCAAGAAACCCAAATAAAAACTCCTAAAACCCAACTAGACCCCCAACAAAACTCAACAAGACCCAACAGAAACCCACAAAAGCCAACAAAACCCAAGGAAACCTATCAAAACCCAACAAAAGCCAACAAAGACCCACAAAAACCAGTAAAAAAAGGATAAAAAAACCAAGAAGAAGCCAAAATAACCCCCCCAACACCACTGAGAAGAACCAACCCCCCCCCAAAACCCCACCGGGATCCTGACCCAAACCCCATTGCAGCTCCAGTGACTCAGTTTCTCTCTCCGGCCTGGAATTTTCTCTGGGCTCCCAGAGCAGCAAAAAGAGGGGATAAGGGGGAAGGGGGGGGGGGACACAGAGATTTTGGGGTGGGGGGGTGCTGATCAGGGGAGCTCCATGCTGGGTTTTTGTAAGGACAGAGCACAGATTTAGGGTTGTTTATATATTTTTGGGGGGGGTTTAATGTGTGTGGGGGGGCATTTTGGGTGCTTTTAATCCTCCTTTTTACCTTTTTTTCCCCCTTTTTTTCTCTTTTTTTTTCCCCCCATTTTTGTTGGGGACCCCCCCCCTTTCCCCCCCCATTGCTCTACAACCTGGTTCCCAGTTGGATTTTCCCCCCTTTTCCCTGAGACTTTTTCAGCACCTCCACCATTTATCCAACCCCAATTTTCATCCCAAGGGCAGCTGGTGATGAGTCCCTGGGGAATATGGGGGGGTGGGGAGCACAGAGACCCCCCCCCAAAATCCCCCCCCCCCCCCTCCTCCAATCCCCTGTAAGGCTCAGCACTCCTCCTGCCTCAGTTGCCCAAACCTCCCTGGAACCCAGTTTCAGAACTGGTTATCCCAGTGTTCCCAGTTCTCCACACCCATGGTTATTGTTGGGGGAGGGGGTGTGTTTTGGGATGGGGGGTGTTTTTTGGGATGGGGGGGGGGTGTTTTGGGATTGAGGGGGGGTCACCTGATGGTGCTGGCCACCCCCTTTGACCACCCCCCAGGAGCTCTGGGGTGTTGATGCCGCGTGGGGTGTTTTCCCAGTGCTGGAATGTTCTAGAGTTTTCCAAGCTCTAGAACAGACTCTGAAACCCCCCCCCTCCAGCAATTTTGGGTGCAGTGAGTGGTGTCCCCCCCCCAGCCCCAATATCCCCCCCCCCAGCATGATCTGGAGCTGTTCCAGGGTGACGCCACCGAACCCAAAGCAACAGAGAGCCCAGAGCAACGCTCCATTTGCACTTAAACCTTCACACTAACGGGCCCTCACCCCCCCTGGACCCCCCCAGGACCCCCCCCCTGAACCTCCCCCCCTTCTCCTCCCACCCCCCCAGCCAGCAAACACCTCACCCCAGCAGAGCCACCTGTGTCCCCCCCCCTAAACCTCCACCAGGAGCTTTCAGCACCCAAACTTGTAGGGTGGGGGGGGGGAGGGTGTATGTTTGTGGGGGGGTCCCAGCCCCCTGGGGGGGGGTCCCAAAAGTTTGGGGGGGGGGGGTTTAATAATTTAATTTTATATTTTTAATTATATTTGGGGTTTTTTTAATTAATATTTTATAATTCTCCACCCCCCCCAAGAGTGAAAATTCTCTTGTGCAATTTTCCTTGGGAGCTGCCTGATTTTTGGGGGGGGGACACACACACACCAGAGACCCCCCCCCCCACCTACTTCCCTCCCCATCACAGAGGATGAAGCACCCTCCCCTCCCTCTTGAAACAACCCCTTTCCCTCCCAAAACACCCCCCCCACAGCAGGGGGGGGGGGATCCCCAGCATCCCCCAATTCAATGAGCACTTAACCCCAAGGTTGGGATGGGGGGGGGGGGGGGAGGATTTTGGGTGCCCCCCCCACCCCCTTTCCAGGGGCAAAAGGATTTTGTTTAATGATTTTTTTGGGCAGGGGAAGCTAACACAGCACCCTGCCCTATATATACACATATTTATATATATATATTTAGGGGGGGGGGTAATTATTTAGCTGCCCCCCCCCCCCAAAATGCCCAACTCCTCCCCAAATCTTCCCCCAATGGTTTCATCACAGAAACCTGATTTTTCTCCTTCTTTTGGGGCTTTCTTTTAAAATCTCAACAATTTGCCCCCCCCCAGGTGTCTCCCCAATGCATTTAACCCCCCCCTCAACCTCTCTCAAGTGCCATTTACCCCCCCCCCCCCATCCCCTTTTACTTACCCCCCCCCCCTCAACCCTGAGGTACGTGGTGACCTGGGCACATGGGTTGGGATTCAAATTCTCTTCAAAGTTTTCAAGAAAACAAAGCAAAACCCCCCCCCTAAACCAACCCCCCTCCCCCTCTAACCCCCCCCCAAAAAAAACCCAAGTGCAATACTTCATGCTGAGTGCCCCCCCCCCCTCCTTTAATTGGGGGGGGGGGACACAACAACCCACACCACGCTCAGCCCAAGGGGACCCATGGGAGATGCCAACTTCATGGTGCTAGAAGTTAAATCCCCCCCCCCCCCAAACTCCATTGGGGAGCTGGGGGGGGGGGCACCCAGACACCCTGGGGGGCCTGCAGGCAGTCCCCCCCCCTCCCCTCATTAAAAAAAAAAACCCCACTAAACCAACCCTTTCCCTCCCCCCCCCCCCAAAACAACCCCCCCCCCTCCTCCCCCCAGCTCCATCCATGTGGGTCAACCAGTTTAATTATTATTATTAATATTAATTTCTCTGCTTGATGCTCCCCCCCCCCAACCCCCCCCCCAGGATGTGCTGTACGGTAGAAAAACTCCTTTTTTTTGTTATTATTTTATTTTTTTAATATTAAACCTCCTATAAACCCCCCCCAAACCATCCCAATATCCCCCCCCCCCCCCCCCCCCAAATTTCTTACCCAGAGCCGCTTGTGCAAACACTCAGCTTGGGGAAGGAGGTGGGTGGGTGTGTTGCTTTTTAGGGGTGGGTTTTAAAAAAAAATTTTAAGGGTTTATTTTTCCTGTTTCCCTCCCTAAAAATAAGGCATAACCCCCCCCCCCCCCTTTTCCCCCCCCCCTTTTCCCCCTCCCCTCTCCATCCTCCCCATCCCTTAGCTTCCCACCTCGCTGCCGAGATGATGCTCTAAGGACTCGTCCGTGTACATAAGCTATTTGAGACATTAAAAGAGAGGAAAAAAAGGATAAAAAAAGACTAAAAAAGCCCAAAATCTTGAAAAAAAAAGAGAAAAAAAAAAGAGAAAAAAGAAAAAAAAAAAACCCAAAACTGAATTGTACATTGTGTAGAAAGTTCTGGAAAGCGAAGCCCCCGCCTGGCCATGGGTGTTGTGGAAATCGTCGCGTCCTCGTAGTGTGAACCTCGTGTGTATGACATAAACCGTGCAAAAATTGGGGGGGGGGGGGGAGGGTTGGGGGGGGGTGTGGGGAGGGGGGGGTTGGAAGGGGAGAGGGTTTTTTTTTTTGTTTGGGGGGGGGTGGGGGGGTTGGGGATGGGGGGGGGGAAGGAAAAAGAGAAGGGAGGGGGGGGGAAAGGTGATGGAGGTTTGTTGTTGGTTGAGGAGGGGTGGTGGGGACACATGGGGAATGGTGACCCCCACACCCCCCCGCGTTCCTCCCCCCCCCCCTTTCTCCTCTTCCTTCTCTCCCTGTTTTCCCCCCCCCTTCCCCAATCCCCCCCCCCCCCCTCTTCCCTCTCTCCCCCCCCCCCCCCCCCCCCCCAGCGATGCACTGGTGGCGGCGGGCCACCTCCCAAATCTGTGCCTTTCACACACACGCAAACTCGGACCCCCCCCCGCGGCACCAGCAGCCCAGGAGGCAGGGAGGGGGTGTCCCCATGGGTGGGGGTAGGGGTGGGGGGGAGTTTGGGGTTGTGGGAGGGGTGGGAGCGATGGGGAGGGGGTGGGGTGGGCAGCGCGCTGAGCACGGGGTTGGTGGTGGAGTGGGAGGGAGGGTGGTGGTGGGGGGGGGTTAAACCAACAAACAGCTGGATAAGGGGGGTGTGGGGGGTGTGTGGGGGGGTCGTGGGGGGGGCGAGTATTATAAACTGTAACTGTATTTGCACTGTTTTTATTATGGCATTGGCATATCGATAATACACATCTCTACCAAGCTGCGTCTGACGCCTCCTTCCTGCCCCCCCCCTGCACCCCCCCAGGGACCCACTGCACCCCACACACCCCCACACACCCCCCCCCCCCAAACACCCCACCCCCCCCCACCCTCCCACATTGGGACCCTGGGCAGCGGGAGCGCTGGGGAGGCGGGGGGGGGGGGGGACTGTTTAGTTACTTGGGGTTGGGGGGGGGTTGGGGTGGTGGGTTGGGGGGTGTCAGTATTTGGGGGGGGGGGCTGAAATGGCAGAGTTCAGCCTAAATGTAGAGATTTCAGCCCAAATTTGAAGGGTTCCAGGCCAAATTTAGAGATTTCAGCCCAAATTTGGAGGATTCCAGTCCAAATTTAGAGATTTCAGCCCAAATTTGAAGGATTCCAGTACAAATTGAGAGATTTCAGCCCAAATTTGGAGGATTCCAGGCCAAAGTTAGAGATTTCAGCCCAGATTTGAAGGATTCCAGTCCAAATTCACAGATTTCAGGTCAAATTTGGAGGATTTCATGTTCAACTGGCAGGAAATCAGCCCAAATGGCAAATTTCTGCCTGAATTGACAGATTTTGGCCCAAATTTGAAGGAATTCAGCCTGAATTGGTGGGAATTCAGCCCTAAATCTACATTTCAGCCCAAATTTGCAGGATTTCTGCACAAATCTACAGATTTCCAGCCAAATTTGAAGGATTTCAGGCCAAATTGGCAAGAATTCAGCCCAAATTTGAAAGATTTCAGCACATTTCAGGGCAAATTTGAAGGAATCCAGCCAAAATTGACAGATTTGAGCCCAAATCAGCAAATTTCAGGGCAGATTTGAAGGATTTCAGGCCAAATTTAAAGGATTTCAGGTCAAACTGGCAGGAAATCAGGACAAATATGCAGGAAT
>JAKCOZ010000082.1:663168-731839 GCA_022605955.1 Rallus limicola
TCCATCCTTCCATCCATCCCTCTTCCCTTTCCCTCCCTCCCTCTCTCCCTCCATCCTTCTCTCCCTCCCTCCCTCTTTCCATCCCTCCCTCCCTCCACCCCTCCTTTCCCTCCCCTCCCTGCCCCTGTCCCCCCCCAGAAGCGGGGTGCAGCTCTGGGGTGCCCCTGCCCCAGCACACACAGTTCTGTTTGGTGTTGGTCAGGTTGAGGCGCAGGTTGTCCAGGTGCTCCAGGATCTGCTCCAGGGTCAACTGGGCCAGTTTGCTGCTGGAGCTGCGGAGGCTGAGGGCAGAGGAGCACCCATCACCACCACCATCAACCCCCCCAGCACCCCCTAAAACCCACCCCCCCCCAAAGCCAGGCTGAAGAGACCCCCCCCCATTTTAGGGGGACACTGAGCACTGTGACCCTTCAGCAGCACCCCCAAGATGAGAACATTGACCCCTTGTGCTGCCCCAGCACCCCCAGGATGGGGGGTTTTTTTTTGGGGGGGGGGGGTACCCCAGGGATGGGGAGCAGCACCCAGGGATGGGGAGCAGCACCCCATCCATCTTCAGCACGTGCAGGGGGCTGTGGGTGCTGGTCCAGCCCAGGGATTAGGGGATAAATCCAGCTCAGGGTGCTGGCTCTCACCATCCCCAGTGCTGAGCACCCCAGCCTCAGGATGGTGCCAGGATTTGGGGGTGCTGCCAAGAGGTGGGGGGGGAGGGGGGGCTCAGCTCCCTGTTAATGAGTGAGGATTAGAGCTGGGGAATGGGGCCACAGTGAAAGGAGCAGGGTTGTTCAGCCACTAATTAAGGTGGAGGGACAAATGAAGGCAGGGGATCCCCCAAAGCCTCTTCAGAAAATCTGGGGTGCACCCAGATACCAGCTGAGGGGCCAGCTGCTCTCCCAGTGCTGGTGAGCACTGGGGAACACCAGTGAGGTGCTGGTGAGCACTGGGGAACACCAGTGAGGTGCTGGTGCTGGCCAAACTCCTGGCAAAGCCCCACCTGAGGTGCTGGCTGTGGGCTGGATTGGTGCTGTGGGGTGCTGTGGGGTGCTGGGTGGGGGGTCCTGGGGTGGGGGGGGGGGATGCAGCCCTGCTGTGGGAACGTGGTGCTGCTCTGCTTCCCCAGGACACTAGATGTCCTTCTGACTCCAGAAGATTCCAGCTGGATAAAAGGCTGGGAGAGTCTATCAGGGAGCTGGGGGGTCCATCAGGGAGCTGGGGGGGTCCATCAGGGAGCTGAGGGGTCCATCAGGGAGCTGGGGGGGTCCATCATAGAGCTGGGGGGGTCCATCATGGAACTGGAAGGTCATCAGGGAGCTGGGGGGTCTATCAGGATGCTGGGGGGACCATCAGGGAGCTGGGGGCGTCCATCATGGAACTGGGAGGTCATCATGGAACTGGGGGGTCAATCAGGGAGCTGGGGGGGTCCTTGGAGAGGGGCTGAGGTGTCCCCAGGAGCACGTGCAGGGGCCCAGGACCAGCTCAGCACCCCAGGACCAGCTCAGCACCCCAGGACCAGCTCAGCTCTCCCATCCTCTCCCACATCCATCCCTGATGGTGGCTGAGGTCCAGCCACCTCCCTGCCCCCCCGCCCCAGGGCACCCCCAGCCCTGCCCCAAGGGTTGGGGTGGCCAGGAACAAGCCCCCTGCCCCTTCCCTCCCCAGGCAGCTGAGGGAACCATTCCCTGGGGAGCAGGGATTTCATCTCCACAAGCTCCACCATGGCTTGGCCAACATCCTTCTGTCTCCCTGACCCCATCCCACCCCCTCGCCCTGTGGCACCCTGGCTGGGGCCAGAGCAGTGTGCTGGGGTTCCTGGTGGCAGGGTGGCCCTGGGGAAGGTGCTGTGCCCACCCCAGCACCCTACCTTTGGCGTTTCCTTGGCAGGCTGTTGTTCTTGATCAGCAGAGACTTGATGTGCTCAGCCAGGAGGTCGTCATGCTTGATGCACCAGTGCCTCAGGATGCTGGTGGTGAACTGGTCATCAGGGTGGCAGGGGCGGCTCAGCACCATCTTCACCATCTCCTCACTGGGCCTGTGGTGAAAAAGGGGAGGGGTGGGTGAGGAAGAGGAGGAAGAGGAGTGGTCTGCACACAGCTGGGGTGCCCAATGCCCACCCACCCAACACTGAGGGGGATGCTTCAGATATGGGCACCACAAGCCCATGGAGATGCTGTGCCATGAGGCACCCAGCACCCACCCAGCCTGGGTGGCATCAGGGTGATGTTCAGCAGCCCCCACATCCCAGAGGGATCTGAGCAGGCTGGACTGATGGGCTGAGACCAGGGGGATGAGGTTCAACAAGGCCAAGGGCAGAGTGCTGCACGTGGGACAGAACCACCCCAGGGAGTGCTACAGGCTGGGGGAGGCTGGCTGGAGAGCTGTCAGGCAGAGAAGGACCTGGGGGTGTTGGGTGACTGACCATGAGCCAGCAGGGTGCCCAGGGGGACAGGAAAGCCAAGGGCATCCTGGCTTGTGGCAGACCCAGCGTGGCCAGTAGGTCTGGGGAGGGGCTTGTGCCCCTGGACTGGGCACTGGGGAGGCTGCACCTGGAGTGCTGGGTCCAGTTCTGGGCTCCTCAGCATCAGAAGGACATGGAGGTGCTGGAGCCAGTCCAGAGAAGGGCAACCAGGCTGGGGAAGGGGCTGGAGGGCAAATCCTCTGAGGAGCAGCTGAGGGAGCTGGGGGTGTTGAGGCTGGAGAAGAGGAGGCTGAGGGGAGCCCTTCTCCCCACCTGCCCTGCCCTGCCAGGAGGGTGCAGAGAGGTGGGCGCTGGTCTCTTCAGCCAGGGGACAGGAGCTGGGACAAGGGGCAATGGGCTCAAGCTGCCCCAGGGCAGGGTCAGCTCAGCTGGGAGGGCAAAGTTCTTCCCTGGCAGAGCTGTGGGGCTGTGGCCCAGGCTGCCCAGGGAGGGGCTGAGTCCCCTTCCCTGGGGGTGTTTCAAAAAGGGCAGATGAGGTGCTCAGGGATCTGGTTCAGCACAGGATGGGAAGGGTTGGACTTGAGGATCTGAAAGGGCTTTCCCAGCCTGGTGACTCTCTGAGGGTCCCTCCTGGGGACCTGCTGCCACTGAGCCCCTTGCCCCCCATCACCCAACGTGCTCCCAGGAGACTCCCCAGCTCCCCCAGCGCTTCCCATCACCACAGGCTTTTCCCTAATGCAATTAAGAGCTGGGATTAGATTAGCCAAGGCTCATTAATGAACACAACTAAAGCTCTTCCCTCAGAGCAGCAGGATGCAGCCCCCCCACCACCCCCCAGCAGCTCTTAATGCCCCATCCCATGGGACACGGGTGACAGGCAGCTCCCTGCTCAGTGACAGGCTCTGGGATGCACAAGGTGAGACACCAACAGCCTGTTGGTGCCTGGGAAATGGTGTTCCTGAAGCTGAGGTACAGCCAGCCAGGAGCTGCTGCCTTGGGGGAAAGGGTCTGGTCACACGTGGCTGGGACAGGACTTGAGTGACAGTGAGAGGGGTTTGTCCCATTTCTCACTTCTTGAGCTGCCCAAATTGGAATGGGATCAGAGAATCCCAGCCTGGGATGGATGGATGGATGGATGGATGGATGGATGGATGGGAGGGACCCCAAGGGTCACAGAGCTCCAACCCCCCTGCCACTGGCAGGGACACCAACCTCCAGGCCTGGAGCTACACAAGGTTGACCCCAGCCAACCTGGCCTTGAACACCCCCAGGGACGGGGCACCCACCCCCTCTCTGGGCAGCCCCTGCCAGCCCCTCACCACTCTCTCTGCACAGAACTTCCCCCCAATCTCTCCTCTCCCCCTTCCCTCCTCCAGCTTCACTCCAGCCCCCTTGTCCTGCCAGGCTCTGCCCCTGAACAAGCTGATTCCCCTCCTGTTCCTCTGCTCCCTTCAGGGACTGGCAGGCTGCAATGAGGTCCCCCCACAGCCTTCTCTTCTCCAGGCTGACCCAGCCCAGCTCCCTCAGCCTCTCTCCAGAGGGGAGCTGCTCCAGCTCTCTGAGCATCTCCAGGGCTCCTCTGACCCCTCTCCAACAGCCCCACATCTCTCTTGTCCTGGGGCCCCAGCTCTGGACACAGGATCCAGCTGGGGCCTCAGGAGGGCAGAGCAGAGAGGGACAATCCCCTCCCTGTCCCTGCTGCCACCCCTCTGCTGATGGAGCCCAGGATCCCATCCCCTTTGTCCCCACCAGCCACAGGGTGAGGCCACAGGAGGTCCCACAGCTCAGTGCCACTCACTTCTCTCTCCTCAGCTGCAGCAGCAGGCAGGACAACGCCTCTGGGTGCTCTGCAAAGGAAGGGACAACCTCAGCACAGGAGCTCCTGGGTGCCACAGCCCAGTGTCACCCCCTCCCTGGCCCAGGGGACCCCTCACCTTTGTATTTGAGGTGCTGCAGGATGGGGATGATGGTCTCCAGGGGAATGCTGTGTGCCAGGAAGAGCTGCCAGGTGCAGTACTGCTCAAAGGTCTCCCAGTCCAGGCTTTGAACTAGGAGGAAGCAGAGGAAGATGAGGGGAGGCAGGAGAAGGGTTGGGTGCCTGTGGGCTTCACACTGGGCCAGGGCAGCTGCTGAGGCTGAGCAGGAGCTCCAGGACTTGGCAAAGGTGGCACCAGGGCAGGTTCAGCCAGCTGAGGCACAGGGAGCAGAGCTGCCAAGTCACTAAAGGGCTCAGAGGAAGAGAATTAACGAGGTTCTTTAATTAATGAGGGCTTCAGACTGCTGCTTGCAGCTTGTGGAACACTGGATCTAGGCAAGGGTCAGAGCAGGGTGATGGGGCTTCTCTCCAGGAAGACTTGGGGTTCCCTGTGCACCCCAAGATCTCTCCAGGGCAGGACAGGGCACAGCCCTGGCTGGAGCTGGGAAGGGCTTTTCCACCCTACAACAGCCACTGGCTTGGAAAACCCTGAGCCTGAGCCCCAAGAAGGAGCTACAAGGGGAACTGGGGTCACCCACTGGTGATACTGGGGTGGGGGGGGAAGCCAGGAGAGATTGGGGGACTAAGGGGGAAGGGGGAGGGAGGGACGGAGGGAGGGAGGGAGGGAGGGAGGGAGGGAGGGAAGGAGAGAGGGAGGAAAGGAAGGAGGGAGGGAGGAAAGGAAGGAGGGAGGGAGGAAAGGAAGGAGGGAGGGAGGGAGGGAGAGAGGGAGGGAGGGAGAGAGGGAGAGAGGGAGAGAGGGAGAGAGGGAGAGAGGGAGAGAGGGAGAGAGGGAGAGAGGGAGAGAGGGAGAGAGGGAGAGAGGGAGAGAGGGAGAGAGGGAGAGAGGGAGAGAGGGAGAGAGGGAGAGAGGGGAGGAAGAAGGGAGGGAGGAAAGGAGGGAAGGAGGGAGGGAATGAAGGAAGGAAGAAGGAGGGAGGGAAGGAGGGAGAGAGGGAGGGAGGGAAGGAAGGAGGGAGGAAGGGAGGGAAGGAGGAAGGAAGGGAGGAAGGGAGGGAAGGAAGGAAGGAGGGAGAGAGGGAGGGAGGAAGGAAAGGAAGGAGGGAAGGAGGGAGGAAGGAGAGAGGGAAGGAGGGGCAGCTGAGCTCCAAGGGGGGCAGATTTTGGGGCTTTCCCTTCCTCTTTCTGGGTTGTTTCACTATCAGCTTTGCTCTCCTCCAGCCCAGGCAGGCTGGGGCTGTGCAGCACTCCCTGGCTTCCCCTCTGCCCAGCGCTGCAGGGAGCCAGGGCTCTCACACCCACCCTGCAGCCCCAAGCCCAGTCAAACCCAGTCAAACCCAGTCAAACCCATCCCAGCTCCTGGCAGGGATTACACTGCTCACAGCTAAAGCAGGAGGGTTAGAACAAGGATCCTTGAAGCTGCTGCAATAACCCCCTGAGGAAATCCAGCCCCTCAGCCCAACTCAGCCAGCCCAAGAGCCTCCCTGGGATGCTGTGTGAGCTCTTCCTCCAGAGGAAAGTGGTACCAACCCAGAGCAGCTGGTCCCAGTGGGAAAAGGAGTGACCAAAGGGGCAGCTTTCTCCCTTCCTAAGGATTTGGGGTGGTCTCTTCTAAAAAGAAGCTGAGAGAAGCTTTGCTTTCACCTCTCCCCAAGCCCTCCTTGAGATGGGCTGCTGCCTGTGGCAGTGGCACTCACTCAGGATGTTCAGCACCGAGTCCTTCCGAAACATGACCAGGTTCCCCATCATCACGTGGCACACCAGTTCCTGCAACTGGGAGGGCAGAGAAAACAGGGTTAGAAGGATGCTCAGGCTCTGCCCAACCTTTCTTAAGCTGGGAATCCATTTCCCAAGCAGGGAAAGCATTGCAATGTTGAGCCATCTCCATAGGAGCAGGGATGAAGCAGGGAGTCCCAGGAATCCTGAAACCAGAGCTGGGTGAAGCAGCTCTAGGGAGCAGCAGCAATTTGTGAGGGACCAGAGGATGTGGAGCTGTAACTGGAGGTTAATGGTCTCACCCATCAACACCCAGGCTGGGGGAGTGAGTGTCACACACAGGACAGGCAGCAGATCCCCCCCCACCCTCTCCACCAGGCTGGGTGGGATGGTGTCACCCTGAGCAGGGGCCACACAAGCCCCTTGTCCTGCTCCTTGTGCTCCAGCCAGGATCTGATCCAGGGTTTGCTCAGGGTTTGCTCAGGGTTTGCTCCTGGGCTGGTGGTGGGGATGGCTCAGCAGCCTGCTGGGAAAAGCTCTGCTAATCCCCAGCTCTCTCTGCTTGGGGCCCTGGAGCATCCCTGGTCTGCAGGATGGGAGCTGACACTACCCAGATCTCTGGTGCTTCCTGCCTTGACTCACCCCCTTCAGCCCTGGGAGAGGGTGGAAGCAGAGGCAGGGGGATGGGATGCATGGAGAACCCTCCTGAGCTGTCCTGGAGCAGGGATGGGAGCTGGGGAGCACCCTTCTGCTTGGGGAGCCCTCCTGGGCTGTCCTGGAGCAGGGATGGGAGCTGAGGAGCACCCTTCTGCTTGGGGAGCCCTCCTGGGCTGTCCTGGAGCAGGGATGGGAGCTGAGGAGCACCCTTCTGCTTGGGGAGCCCTCCTGGGCTGTCCTGGAGCAGGGATGGGAGCTGGGGAGCACCCTTCTGCTTGGGGAACCCTCCTGGGCTGCACTGGAGCAGGGGTGGGAGCTGGGGAGCACCCTTCTGCTTGGGGAACCCCCTGAGCTGTCCTGGAGCAGGGATGGGAGCTGGGGAGCACCCTTCTGCTTGGGGAGCCCTCCTGGGCTGTCCTGGAGCAGGGATGGGAGCTGGGGAGCACCCTTCTTGCATGGGGAACCCCCCTGAGCTGTCCTGGAGCAGGGATGGGAGCTGGGGAGCACCCTTCTGCTTGGGGAACCCTCCTGAGCTGTCCTGGAGCAGGGATGGGAGCTGGGGAGCACCCTTCTGCTTGGGGAGCACCCTTCTTGCATGGGGAACCCCCTGGGCTGTCCTGGAGCAGGGATGGGAGCTGGGGAGCACCCTTCTGCTTGGGGAACCCCCTGAGCTGTCCTGGAGCAGGGATGGGAGCTTGGGAGCACCCTTCTTGCATGGGGAACCCCCCTGAGCTGTCCTGGAGCAGGGATGGGAGCTGGGGAGCACCCTTCTGCTTGGGGAACCCTCCTGGGCTGTCCTGGAGCAGGGATGGGAGCTGGGGAGCACCCTTCTGCATGGGGATCCCTCCTGGGCTGTCCTGGAGCAGGGATGGGAGCTGGGGAGCACCCTTCTGCATGGGGATCCCTCCTGAGCTGTCCTGGAGCAGGGATGGGAGCTGGGGAGCACCTTTCTGCATGGGGATCCCTCCTGGGCTGTCCTGGAGCAGGGATGGGAGCTGGGGAGCACCCTTCTTCCATGGGGAACCCTTCTTGCATGGGGAACCCCCTGGGCTGCACTGGAGCAGGGATGGGAACTGGGGAGCACCCTTCTGCTTGGGGAACCCTCCTGAGCTGTCCTGGAGCAGGGATGGGAGCTGGGGAGCACCCTTCTGCTTGGGGAGCACCCTTCTGCTTGGGGAACCCCCTTGAGCTGTCCTGGAGCAGGGATGGGAGCTGGGGAGCACCCTTCTGCTTGGGGAGCCCTCCTGGGCTGCACTGGAGCAGGGGTGGGAGCTGGGGAGCACCCTTCTGCTTGGGGAGCACCCTTCTTCCATGGGGAGCCCTCCTGGGCTGCACTGGAGCAGGGATGGGAGCTGGGGAGCACCCTTCTGCTTGGGGAGCCCTCCTGGGCTGTCCTGGAGCAGGGATGGGAGCTGGGGAGCACCCTTCTCCAGCCCAGCCCTGACATGCTCAGCTCTTTGGCTCCCATCTACCTCCCTTCTGGATCCAGCCTGCTCAGGTGCTGGGTGCTGGAGGGGTGCAGAGCCCCTGTGAGCTGGGTGCAGGGGGGTGTGGGGGTGACCAAGCAGGCAGAACATCTTAGGGAAACAGATGAAGAATAACAGGAAGGAACAAAGGAACTGGAGAAGGGAGGGGAGAGGAAACACCACGGGCTGCTGCTGGGAAAAACAACCCCTCTGGATCTCAGAGCAGAGAGGAGTGAGGGCAGAGCTGAGCTGGGGAGGGGGTGGGGGGGGTCAGGGTATCATGACTCAAACCCTTTCCTGTCCCCAACTTGGGGCTCCAGCCTGCCAAAGCAAACTTGCTGGGGAGGCATTCCATGGCCTGAGCAGCTGGGAAAAGCCCAAACTGGTCAGGCCTGGTGTATAAATAGGGTGAGTTAAAGGGTTATCAGCAGATCATGCTCCAGACAAGGGCAGGCAGCAGGAGCCCAGCATTCCTGCTGGTGCCCACCTCCCCGCCTCCAGCTTCAGCACTGACTATTTTTGGGTTGCTCGTGGCCATTCAGCGTCACCCTGGGGAAAAAGGTCCCTTCCAGGGGGGGTGAACGAGGCCTCAGCCTTCTGTTCCTTCCCCTGCTGGGATGGGGAAGAGCCCAGCTCAAGCTCAGCTCCCAGCAGGGGTGGGGGGGGGGTGGGGGCTGCCTGCACCTTCCCCATGCATCCACTTTGGAGCTCCCCAGCAGCTCCAAGAACCCCCTGCCAAGGGGGTGGTTGTTGTTATTATTATTATTACTATTATTATTATTATTATTATTATTATTATTATTATTATTATTATTATTTTGCTATTATTATTTTGCTATTATTATTTTGCTATTATTATTTTGCTATTATTATTTGTATTAATATTATTAATGTTACTATTATACTGTCATCATTATTGTTATTCTTATATTGTTATTATTATTGTTATCATTCTATTGCTATTATTAATGTTATTATTATATTCTTATTATTAATGTCATTATTATATTGTTATTAGTAATGTTATTATTCTACTGTTATTATTATTATATTCTTATTAATGCTAGTATTCTATTCTTATTAATGCTATAATTCTAATGTTATTATTAATGTTCTTCTTCTAGTGTTATTATTAATGTTATTATATTGTTATTATTGTTATTAGTATATTGTTATTATTATTGTTATTATTCTATTATAAATAGAATTATTTATTATTTATCTTTATTTATTATTTCTTATATATCTTTATTATTCTATTGTAAGGCTATTATTCTATTGTTATTATAAATGTTATTATTCTATTGTTATTATTGTTAGTATTACTGTTATTATTACATTGTTATTATTCTATTGTTTTTATTAATGCTATTATTCTATTGTTATTATTAATGTTCTTATCCTAGTGTTATTATTATTATATGGTTATTATTATTGTTATTATTACATAGTTATTATATATAGTTATTATTAATGCTATTATTCTATTGTTATTATTATATTGGTAATATTATTGTTATTATTATATTGATATTATTATTATTGTTATTATTATTTTATTGTTATTATTCATCATTATTCATCATTGGGGGGTTGGAGCCAATGATCTCTTGAGGTCCCTTCCAACCCCTAAGATTCTGTGATTCTGGTGGAGAGGGGTCAGAGGAGCCCTGGAGATGCTCAGAGGGCTGGAGCAGCTCCCCTCTGGAGAGAGGCTGAGGGAGCTGGGCTGGGTCAGCCTGGAGAAGAGAAGGCTGTGGGGGGACCTCATTGCAGCCTGCCAGTCCCTGAAGGGAGCAGAGGAACAGGAGGGGAATCAGCTTGTTCAAGGGCAGAGCCTGGCAGGACAAGGGGGCTGGAGTGAAGCTGGAGGAGGGAAGGGGGAGAGGAGAGATTGGGGGGAAGTTCTGTGCAGAGAGAGTGGGGAGGGGCTGGAAGGGGCTGCCCAGAGAGGGGGTGGGTGCCCCATCCCTGGGGGTGTTGAAGGCCAGGTTGGCTGGGGCCCTGGGCAACCTTGTGTAGCTCCAGGCCTGGAGGTTGGTGGCCCGGCCTGTGGTGAGGGGCTGGAACAGGCCCAGAGAGGTGTTGGGGTCACCATCCCTGGGGGGGTCTCAAAGGCCTGGAGATGGAGCCCTTCAGGACATGAGAAGGGGCTGGAAGGGGCTGCCCAGAGAGGGGGTGGGTGCCCCGTCCCTGGGGCTGTTCAAAGCCAGGTTGGCTGGGGTCAACCTTGTGTAGCTCCAGGCCTGGAGGTTGGTGTCCCTGCCTGTGGCAGGGGGTTGGAGCTCTGTGACCCTTGGGGTCCCTTTCCAGCCCAGGCTGGGATTGCCTGTCAGCAGCAGACTCTGGTCCCTCCCTTACCTGGAAGGAGTCTATGACGGCCACGATCATGTTGAGCAGCTCGCCGCTTCGTAGGGTCTCATCTGGGAACTGGGAAAGGACACAGAGGAGGCAGGGATCAGGACAGGAGCTGAGGGAGAGCTGGGAGAAGAGCTCCTGTCCCCTCACTTCAGGCTCAGACACAAAACCACGTCCCATCCTCACTCAGGGCAGCGTCGCCCTTGTTGGGTCCCCAAGGGCTGGACCAGCACCACGTCCATGGAGGGCAGCAGCCAAGGAGGGAGAAAGAAAGCACTTAAAGAAGCAGGAGAGGCTTGAGAGATTATTTTTCTGGAGCAAACCAGCTTCAAACACTCCTCCAAAGGGCTCCAAAAGGCAGCAGCATCAACACATCTACTGACACCAACCACCTGGTGCCAGCCAAGCTGCACACACCGACTGTGGGTGGCAGGAGTCAGCCAGAGCAGAGAGCTTTAAAACTCCCCTTATTATTTATTTCCCTAGCTTTGCTTCCCATTCCAGAGCCTCAGGAGTTACCCAGCCCTGTAAGGAAATAGTATTCTGGGGGTTTTGTTTTTTTTTAATAACAAAATTAATTAACATACAGGGTAAAAGGGCAGGAAACTTGGCTGCAGCAAACTGTGGCTGCACTGGTTTGGATCTGGTTGTCCAGACATGCTGCTCCTCTGAGGACATTCTGCTTGACTTGAGCTGGGCAAAACACCCACAGAAGCAACAAGTCCCCTTTGGGGAGGGAGGTTGTTACACCCCAAAGACCAGGGGATGGGATCCAGCTGCTGGATGTCACCCCCCTGAGCACACCCGGGTGCTGCTGTGTGGCACAGTGCCTGATCTCCTTGTAGGATTCCCTCCTCCTCCTCCTCCTCCTCCTCCCCAAGCTCCTGCTGTGCTCCTTTCCCCACTCAAACTCTTGAGGAATGGGGCTGGATGGCCTCAGCATCAGGCAGATGTTCCAGCTGAGCCAGCCAGAAAGGAGGAGGGAAGGAAGGGTGGTGGTGATGGTGTGGAGGGGGAAGCGGCTCATTCCTCCCAGGGAATGAGAAAGTACACACAGAACTGTGACCCCCTCCCTGCCTCCTTCCCTCCCTCCAACCCCCCCCCCAGTGCTGCTCCCTGAAGCTGAGCAATCTCTGGATGCTCCCTGGAAGCAGCCTCTGCCCTGCAAAGGCTTCAAATGGAAAGGCTGCAGGGCTCGGACAGGGCTGAGAGAGCTCCACTGCCTCCCCAGGGGCTCCACGGCCTCCCCAAGGGCTCCACGGCCTCCCCAAGGGCTCCACGGCCTCCCCAAGGGCTCCACTGCCTCCCCAAGGGCTCCACTGCCTCCCCAAGGGCTCCACTGCCTCCCCAAGGGCTCCACGGCCTCCCCAAGGGCTCCACAGCCTCCCCAAAAGCTCCACTGCCTCCCCAAAAGCTCCACTGCCTCCCCAAAAGCTCCACTGCCTCCCCAAGGGCTCCACGGCCTCCCCAAGGGCTCCACGGCCTCCCCAAGGGCTCCACGGCCTCCCCAAGGGCTCCACTGCCTCCCCAAGAGCTCCACTGCCTCCCCAAGGGCTCCACTGCCTCCCCAAGGGCTCCACTGCCTCCCCAAGGGCTCCACGGCCTCCCCAAGAGCTCCACTGCCTCCCCAAGGGCTCCACAGCCTCCCCAAGGGCTCCACAGCCTCCCTGAGAGCTCCACAGCCTCCCAGCAGCTCTGTCCAAGCCCCTGGCAAGGCTGCACGGGTTGGGAGCGAGCTGTGACCTCTCCAGTGCAGATGCTTGGCTCCTGGTTCCAAGGAGGCTCCCTGCTCAGGCCAGCTGGCTCCACACCTCAGCACCGAGTGCTGAAAGCAGTAAGACCTTGTGTGAAAGCCCAGAGGGGTTGGGACAAGGCAGCAGAACATGTTCTGAGCTTCCTTCAACTCTTGACACGTCTGCTTGGAGCCCTCCCCAGAAGAAAAGCAGCAGAGAAACCAAAGAAAAACCTCATCAGGGAGCGTGGACAACACAGTGGTGGGAGCCAAGCATGTGCATGAGATGATTCCAGGACAGCAAGGTCAGTAGGTCCCAATCCAAGCCAGGATTTAACAGGGCTGTAAGCTCAACATCCATCCTAAGCCTGAATCTAAGCTGAGCCAGGGGACAGATGGACACTGTGCTGTGCTCAGCCTGACATGGGGTTTTTGTCTGTAGGTTTTGGGGTTTCTTTGCTGCAGTGTAACAAGTTTGAGGCTCAGAAGGGAACTGGTCCAGCTGTGAGCATACTGGGAAGCAGAGGGAATGCATCATTTTGGGGGGTATCAGGAAGAGTGTGGGCAGCAGGGCACAGGAGGGGATCCTCCCCCTCTGCTCTGCCCTGCTCAGGCCCCAGCTGGAGTGTTGTGGCCAGTGCTGGGCTCCCTGGGATCAAAGGGACAGGGATCTCCTGGAGAGAGGCCAGAGGAGGGATATGGAGATGCTGAAGGGCCTGGAGCATCTCCCCTGTGAGGAAAGGCTGAGGGAGCTGGGGCTGTTCAGCCTGGAGAGAAGAGACTGAGAGGGGATCTGATCCCTGGGGATCAAGAGCTGAAGGGTGGGACACAGGGGGACATGGGCAGCCTCTGCTCAGTGTCTGTGGGGACAGGACAAGGGGTGATGGGCTCAAGTTGGAGCACAGGGAGTTCTGCACCAATGTGGGGAAGAACTTTTCCCCAGTGAGGGTGAGGGAGCCCTGGGCCAGGCTGCCCAGGGGGTGTGGAGTCTCCTTCTCTGGAGAGATTCCAGCCCCATCTGTGTGCCCTGTCCTAGGGACCCTGCTTTGGCAGGGGGTTGGACCCCCTGGGCTCTGGAGGTCCCTTCCCACCCCTGTGACCCTGGTACACCCCACCTGGGGTTCCCTGGTGCCTGGTGGGAGCCTCACCTCTGTGTAAATGGAGGGGGTGAGGTAGCAGAGCAGCCGTACGTCGTCTTCCTGGCAGGCCTTCATGTCCATCATCAGGCAGGTGTGCAGGTCCCCCAGTTGGGTGGCCTGGGCAAAGGACTCATACAGGTTCATCTTCCCTGCTGCAGCTTTGCTAGAAGGAGACATGGCTGGGGGTGAGGGGAGCCTCTTGTCCCTCTGTCAAAGCTCAGGCACGTCCCCTTGTGTCCCACCACCGACCTACCTGGCTTTTAAGTAGTACAGGAGGTGGTAGCCAATCTTGGGTTGCTTCTGGTAGAGCTCTGACAGGAGATCCAGCAGCAGTGAGAAGCCACTGTTATCCTCCTGCATCTGGCAGAGGTTCCTTGAGGAGCACAGGGCAGGGAGATGACTGTTACATGGGTATCACACACAAGCTGCTCTGCTAAGGATGAGGATGGGATGCTCACAGGGAAACCCAGCTCTGGATGGTCCTGGCCACCCAAGTATCAGCATCAGAAACAAGGGGTGCATCTCCCCACCCCTGCTGCAGAGGAACAGGAGGATGCAGAGCAACAAGGAGGGGGCAGGACCTAGGAAAACTCAGCTCCTCAGGGTTCCATAAATGACCCAACGAGCTGAGATCTCCCTGTGGTTTGAAGTCTTGAAGCAAGAAACCCTCCAGATTGTGGGACCAGCCCTGGGGCAAGGAGGGGTCTGGAGGAATTAGACCCACAGGGTTCACCCATGGAGGTGATTGGGAAGTAGACAAGAAACCCCTCACCCAAGCCAGACCTACCTAAATATTAGGTAGAGGGGCTTCCCCACCGACTCCTCCAGAGACCTGCAGGACAAACACAAGAGTCAGAGCTCTGTGTGCCACCACCCTCTGGGGATACACCCTGGGTCTGGCTCACTGTGGCCCTGGGGCCATGGTGGGTTGGCCCTGGTTAAGGACCAGGAAGATGCTCAGAGGGCTGGAGCAGCTCCCCTCTGGAGAGAGGCTGAGGGAGCTGGGCTGGGTCAGCCTGGAGAAGAGAAGGCTGTGGGGGGACCTCATTGCAGCCTGCCAGTCCCTGAAGGGAGCAGAGGAACAGGAGGGGAATCAGCTTGTTCAAGGGCAGAGCCTGGCAGGACAAGGGGGCTGGAGTGAAGCTGGAGGAGGGAAGGGGGAGAGGAGATCTTAGGGGGAAGTTCTGTGCAGAGAGAGTGGGGAGGGGCTGGCAGGGGCTGCCCAGAGAGGGGGTGGGTGCCCCATCCCTGGGGGTGTTCAAGGCCAGGTTGGCTGGGGTCAACCTTGTGTAGCTCCAGGCCTGGAGGTTGGTGTCCCTGCCTGTGGCAGGGGGGTTGGAGCTCTGTGACCCTTGGGGTCCCTTCCAACCCAGCCCAGGCTGGGATTCTGTGATTTTAAGGAGGAGACAGGGATGGTCCTGCTAAAAGAACCCAACAGCTTGGACTCCAAGCCTTGTTCCACCAAAATCCTGGGGGCAGAGTGCACAGTGCTGGTTTGGGGGAGCACAGCCAGGACAGCTGGAGTATCCAGGACTCCATGTGCATGGATCAGGGAGTGAGAAGCCACCAGAACACGATCTCAACTGAGCTCTGACACAAGGACCAAGGAAAAGGGTCCCTTTCAAGCCCTGGATGTGCCAACTATTGACCAGCTCCACTCTGACATCTTGTGAACCCTTGGATTCCTCCACAGGAGAAGCTGCTGCCTTCAGCACAGCCTTTGGAAAAAGGTGACTATTTGCCTGGGAAAACCCCAAGTCCTGGTGTTAAAGGATGAGATTGAGAGGGGGGGGGGGGTGGAAGTGGTAAAAAAAAGAAAGGAAAAGGAACAAATAACCCTCTTACTCTTCTGTGATTTCTTCTGGCAAAACCTCACCACGGAAATGAGCCTTAAAGAGCTCCTGGAGGCAGGAGGCCAGCACTGATAACTGCTCTGAGTCAAAGTCCTCCTAGAAAAAGGAGAGGAAAGAATCAGGATGGGGAGAGAAAAACCCCAAACTCAACCCCCCCCCAGCAACACAGGTACAGCTGGAAGGGACACAGCAACCTCCCTGAGGTGCTCAGGAGGGTGTTTGGCTGTTGTATGACAGCAGCAGGAGGTGGTCATCAGCCAGACAAGGCTTTAATTGATGTCCAGCTCTGAGGCACTTCACAAATCACTGCAGCCCACTTGTCCTCTAGTGGTTAGTCATCCTCTGAGCTCAGCTCTCCCTCTGCAAAGGGCTAATGAGGACTGAGGTGATGAGGATTTTACCCTCTTCCCCTTGTTCCCACAGAGCAGAGAGGCAGCTCTCAGCCACTAAAAGGCCACTTGAGTCTCAAGGGGAGCAGATGAGAGGCTGGGGGATGTCACCTCCCCACCAACGTTGGGCTCCTGGAAAACATCTGCAGCTCTTCTGCTGGGCAGGGTTTAGCTGCAGCTTCTGCAGGGGGGCAAAAAGCAAAGGAGCACCCCCCCAAAAAACAACCCCCCACTACAGCAGCCACCTGGCATCAAAACCCTGAGTGTGCTTCACCCCAGTGTCCCATCCAACAGGGATTACTGGGGACATTCAGGGTGGGATAGAAGGAAATGGAGAGGTAGAGGAATCCCCCTCCCTGAAAGACCCTTCCAGCTCTGGGTGGAGAGCAGAGCTGTGGAGTGAGTTTGGAACTCATTTAGGATTCAAATGTCCTCAAGCTTCTGTTTCCTTTCTCCAGGTTTGAGAGTAGAACCATGCAGCCCAGGAGCTGCCCAGCTCTGGTTTTCCAGTTGCTCCCAATCCCTTCCAGTTACCTCCAGGACTTGATCCACGATTTCCTGCATGACCTCACACTGAGCTTCCGTATCGCTGGAGCAGCAAAAACAAGAGGAAATCCAAGTTATAAAGGAAGATACCAAAAACAGGGACAAGGGGGCTTTGTGCTGAGCTGGTTCTGTTCAGGAGCAACCCCTCCAAGACCTCAGAGTTGGGGGGAAAAAAAAAAGAGGGGTTGGCTCTGTTTTGGTGCCAGGCATAGAAGGAGGGCACAGAGGCATGGAAGAAAACTGCTGCAGCACCTTCTAAAAGCACTAGAGGTTGTTTTGCAGCAAAACAAACAAATTAAATGCCTAAAAGCCCTGAGATTAAATGCACTTCAAGACATCAATTACCTTCAATCAGTCTGCTAGGCCAAGGTCTGCAAAGCAAGAGCTGTTTTTAAAGCTTCTTGAGATGGAATTAAATGCCAAGGTCATTGAAAAAATCAGGATTGGAGTTGAGGGAAGTTCTGTCTGCAGGGAATATGTCCCATGTGGAGATGTCCTGAGTCCCCCCCCAGGCAGTAACACAGCCCCAAAAGGCCCACACAAGCTCCTCCAGCAGAGGAGGAGGATGAAACTCAAGAGTTTTTTGCCTTCCTGTCACTGATTGAGAGAAATCCCACAGCTCCCCCAGTGAATTGCTGTTGTATCCTGGTCTGGGCCAGCTCCAAGGACAAAAAGACAAGGCTTTTAACCCAGAACTTTGGAAAACCACCTGGATATTTCCTGCAGAAACTGCTCAGTAGGAGCTTTCTCTGTGTTAAAAGGAGACAAGCCACAAGATCTCATCAAGAGGAGGGTTCTGGAGCCAGCAGTGCTGCCCAACAGGACAGAAAGGTCTCCTGTGTTGTTGGCTTGAAGAGATCAAGAGGAAACAGGATCAACAGGGTCAAAGATACCAACCTTCCCTTCTGCAGCTGCAGGACTTTGTCCTTCAGTGACTCATCCAGCTGGTCCAGGAATGGTGTGATGTCAACAGGCTCCTCCACAATGGTTTCTTTGATGGGATGAAACCTGAACTCCCTCTTCTTCCCTGCAACAAAGAGGAGAAGAGTCTATTTTCCATCTAAAAAGCACCAGAGGCAAATTCTGGTCCTAGCAGGGAGTTGTGTGGGGCCCAAGGATGTGTAGGACCAGCCTATGGTCCAGCCTCAGATCTTTTCTTCACCCTTTAGAGATGCATCCAGGTCACAGCAGAAGGTGGGATGGGATCCAAACACAGGGGGTGTCCAGAATGGTGCTTCCCATTCACTCCAGTTTCTAAACTGGATGCTCTCCCCATCCTTCAATGTGCTCAAGCAGCATAGCTAGAGCTCTCTCCACCCAAGGAGCAAACACTTGTGGTCAGGACTGAGGGACTGAGGCACCCCAACTGCTTTTCCACACCCTCATCTTCCAGGCTCATTGCAGGCCACCAAAAATGAACTCCAGCAGCATCCCAAAGCACCAGAGCCAAGGGGGGAGATGAGCTCACAGAGAAGCTGCTGCCCAGGGATGGGACAAGGTGGCTGATTCCCTTTGCAGAAATCATCTCTGCACGTGGTTCATGAGCCTGGGTCCTTCTCAAAGCAGCTGGTAGGGACAACTGAAGTCAGTGCTGCAGTGCAAAGGCCCATCCTCTCCCCTACCCTGGGCCTGCAGCCCCCTCCTCACAGCAGGGGGTAGCCCTCCAAACAGCTCACAAGAATCCTAACCACCAAGTCCAGGAACATCTTGAGATGCCTCCAGCTCCAGAGAGCAAGCAGAGGGGAGTTCTGGCTTTGGGCAGGCTTGTCAGCCCCAAGGCTTTGAGAGCTTTGGGATGGAGCCAATGTAATGAAGAAGCAATTCATGGCCTGAGCCTCATTAGCAGGTGCCTGAGGGCAGAGTCACCCTGTTCCCAAGCCAACCACTCAGGCACAGCATCTGCCACAGAGGATCCCAACCATGAGGCTCAGGGTGGCTTGAGACTACTCAAGACATCTAGAGAGGACACAGGGGTGGAGGAGATGCTTTGTACTAAGGGCTTATGCTCTAGGGAGTAACCAAGTGAAGAGAGGAAACCCAACAGCCTCTTTGAGCACAGATCCATACCCAACCTACTGAGCTTGGGGGCCAGGAGAAGCAGGAGACCATCAGCCTCAACACCCTTCTCTTGTAGAGGGACACCTGGATCTCAAGAGGAGGGGTCTGCCTTGATTCCTGCAGTGATTCCTGCTGCTCTTGGGAAAGGGGCTCAGAGGGAACTGTGCTTACAGAGGATCACTTTGGGATCCTCCATGAGGATGGGGAGGTGCCCACAAAGCTGAGGCAAAAGGGCAGTGAGAACTTTGAAGCCCACCTGCCTGTGCTCCTCACCTTTGCTGTTCAAGTCTTCCTCATCATCACTGAAGGCAGCCTCAGCATTGTCATAGCAACTGTCATCCTTTTCTGACATGTGATTGTCCATCTCCATGGAAACAGGCTCCTCAATTTTGACTGCAAAGTGGGGGCAGAGCAGAGAGGGAGGTTAGGACCAGGCTCCTCATGCTGCCTAGGAGTCACCTCTCCTAATTAACAAGGCTCTGGGAATGAGATTCCAGGGCTTTGGAAAGGGAAAAAGAGAATCTTGGGTAAGTGATGGACCCTGGACAACTCCCCCCAGGGAAGGGTGCTCCCTGCAACCCCATTTAATCATCCTCACTGGGTGCCAAGTGTGGTCAGGTTGGGATACAGAGCATCCTCCACACTTCATCCCTCAACCCAGGGCCAACAGCAGAGCCCAAGATCTGGAGCTGAGCAACATCTTCATGAAGCTGAGGAGCTCCAGGCAGGGAGGGTTTTTTTTGGGGGGGTAGGGGGGGTAGGTGGGTCCCAGCAGTCAGAATGGCTGATGCAGCAGGAGAAAAACCAGACCAGCTTCAAGACAAGAGCAGATCTGGCAAAGCAGCAGCACTCTCCTGCTAAATACAGGTTAGAAATGCTTGCTCCCTGTTTAATTTAATTAAGTTAATCAATTAGACTCCAGAAAAGAAAGGCTAAGTAGTCCCTACAGAGCAGAGAGTGAAACAGTTAAGTGAGTGTCTTCAGCAGGGCTGAGGTGAAGGGAGAACACGACCACCCAGGCACAGGAGCACCCAGAGCTCTCTGCTTCCCTGAGTCCCAGTCTCCAACCAGTTGCTATCACTGGAGTTGGGCTGGGAAAAGCCCCATCTCCAGAGAGGCAGGACCTGCCCCAACCTGCTCATCCCTCCATCCCCCCCTCCCCCTGCTCCCCACCTTCGATGGGGGGTGAGGGTGAACTGCAGAACTCTGGGAATTTCTCCCTCAGCATGGCACGGAGCTCCTTGTCCAGCTTGGGGTTGTCAAAGAGAGGGGCCAGGTGCCTGGAAGAAGGGAGAAGGGATGAGAAAGAACCAGGACATGACACCCTCCAGCAGAGCTTCACCTCCATGGACACACAAGATCTCCCTCCCTTAACGTGGGGGGTTACAGCTCACACTAGGTGAGGTCCCACCTTCCTTCTGGAGCTGGGCTGGGGTTCCCTCACTCTGACCTGTGTCACCACAAGGAAGGGGAGAAGAGGTCTTAACATCTTGGGAGGGGAACTCTGCTCATGGAAGAGCTGTCTGCAGGCTGGAGCACCATCAACACTGCTGCTCCATTCAGCCTGGGGACTGGGAATGGCCAGGGATGTTTGTGTTCATCTCAAGTGGAGTGGTTGGAGGAGCCTTTTGAACCCCCCTCCAAATTCCTTTGCTTCATAGGACCAGCTCTCAGGGTGAACCCCAGCACCCTAAACACACAACTGAGGCTTCTCCCATGGTTCATACACAATATAAACTCCCTCCCCCAACCCATCCTGAGCCTGGGAGTCCTTTTAACCAGGCTGGTGAGACCCAAGGAGAGCAGGAGCAGAGGAGCAGCTGTGTCACTGTCATGGAATCCAGGGTTGTCTTACGCCAGGACTCGCTTCTCCACGATGTGGGTGAGGGAGTTGAACACCCCTTGCCTGACATGAGCCTCCAGTGGAGGGTAGAAGTTGGGGATGATCTGAAAACAGGAGAGCAACCACGTTAGTGCCATCAACCCTTAGGTGTTTGGGTCACCTTGGGTTCAAGCTCCACGTTCCAGCTGCTCTGGAGGAAGATGGGCAGTGGTGAGAGCTTTCAGGATGCAGCATCTCAGGGATGGAGGGGGGGATAGGAAGGGGCTCAGCCCCTACTTTTGGCTTTTTTTTACCCCAGAGAGCCAGCTGGTGCATCTCCCAGGGTTGAGAGAACCATGCAGAAGCTGCCTCACCAGCTCTGAGAAGCCCTGGGGATTGCCAGGGTCATGCTCCAAGCAGGATGGGGTGTGGGAAGGGGTATGAAAAGGGCACCAAGCAACACTCAGCTCTGTCCACACCAAGTCCTTCATTCCTGGATGGAGCAAGAGGACTCCTCCCTAAAATCTGGGTCATCCCAGGAAAACCTTCTACCTACTTTTCCCTGCCAGAAGCTGCTTTTGGATTGGAGCAGCCCCAGGGATGGGAACACACAGAGTGTGAGGGAGGGAAGGGAGGGAATCCCTAACTCATTCCATGGAAAGACCCTGCTTCCAAGAAACACCAACAACCCTCCCTGGGATTGAATCACTGGAACCAGCAACTCCTGGCACTGGTTTTCCCAGGATGGAGGAGCAGGACCAGCTCTGCTCCCTGCCCCAGCCTGACTGTCCTGGGAAAGGCTGATGATGAACCTCACTTTCCCCCCCTTCCCAGTGAGAATCTTTGGGAATTGGGAGCTGACCTGAGGCCAAGTGTTTCACTTGGTATTAAAGGGACTGATTCAGAAGCCAAGTTTGGAAGGATTTCTTCCCAAAGTTGGGAAATCTCACACATCTTCCTGCAGCCACATCCCCATTAACCACAGACACATGGATCCAGCACTCTGATCTCCAGGAACAGCCCTGGATTTAGCCAAAAACCTCAAGGACTCACCAAAAGCTTTAAGAGATGGATAATTTAATGGAGCCTCCACAACAGCCTGCCCACCAGCAAGGGGTGGAGTGGGATGGGGTGGGAGGAGGAGAAAAAAACCCCCTCCTCTGTTTAAAATAGGTGTGGGGAGGCTGGAAGAGCTGCCAGAGGATCAACTCTGCAGCTGTTTTGCAATCCAGAGGCTCAGGGAAGAACAGACCAACACTGAGGAATGTGGAGGGGGAGGAAAAGAAATGGGAATAAGGGGGTTTTTTTTGGTGGGTTTGAGGGTTTTGGGGGGTTTTGGGACAGGGGGATGACACTGGTTTGCTGCCCCAGTGTCACCAGCTGTAGGGATTAATGGACCAACCATCCTGAGGGGTGGAGGGGAGATGGGTTTGTGCCCCAAAACTTGCTGGGGAGTGAAGGGATGTGTCTTGCCTGAGCCTGTGGTACTGTTCCTGCCTTTCCTGACTGGTCAGTGCAGAGCCAGGGCTGTGGGGTGGGGGAGAAGGACAAGCACCCACCTATGCTGACCACATGGGTGATGGGGGGTGCTCAGGGAGCATGGTTGGGGGGGGGGGGGTCTGGCTGCAGTCCCTAAGGGAAACCCCCTTTCCAGTTCCAACTGCTCAGCTCCAGGGAGAAGTGTAGGAGGCTAAACCAAGCCCCCAGAGGGGTATGAGGAGGTGAGAGTGTGGCTGTTCCTTGGCCCCCCCCTGGATTCCCTGGGGAGGGAGGGAGGGAGGGAGGGAGGGAGGGAGGGAGGGAGGGAGGGAGGGAGGGAGGGGTGACTTACCCTGCACATGAAATCCAGCAGCGTGGCCGTGATGGCTGGGTGAGGCTTCATGGAGTGATGCATCACCAGAATGGCAGGTTCTAGAAGGACAGAGCATGGAGCCCTGAGCTGAGAGAACCCCAGAGATGCCCACACCCCCATCCCCTTCAGACCCAGCCCTCTGGGGTTCCTTCCTTTTGACTTCAGCTTCAAACAACAGCCAGAATCAAGCTCCCTGAGGGCAGGAACACCCAGAGATGCTCCTGCTCTACCAGTCCCTGCTCCCCTGTGTGCTGGGCCAGCCCTGCAGCCAGTGGGAAGGGACACTCCAGGGCCTGTCACTGACCTCAGGGAAGATGCTCACCCCCACCACAGATGGGAAAGCAGCAATTCAAAGTGGCTCTGTCAAAGCAGCTCTCCTGCAAGCCAGGGAATCCCTGGAGTTTGGGGCAGGGGAGAGAATTGATGCCTTTTGGAGATAATCTGCTGGGTTTCCCTGCACCACATCCCCTTGACTCTTCCAGCTCTGGAAGGTGTTAACCCTTTCTCTTCCCCCTGCCCATTCCAAGGCTCCCCATGGGGTACCTATGTTCATGATGCTGTCCTTCTCAGGGTTGAAGAAGAGCCAGTCATAGAACAGGGCCAGTTTGGCATTTGAAGCAGCAACATTGGACTGGAAAAAAAAAGGAAAGGAAAATACAAATGGTCTGATGAATAAAGCACTGAGCTTCTGTCCTCTCCACATGCTGGGTCCTGCTGCTGTGAGGATGGGGCTGGAGATGTTCTCCTCATCAGGAGGATTGGGAAGAGCTGTTGAAACCCTCAGCAGCTCCAGCCAGGGCAGCAGGCTGGAGAGATAGAAACCACGTGCTCTGCAAAGCTCAACCTGGCTACAACCCTGAACTGGGTTTAATTTGGCCCCACACATCCCTCAGGATGATCTGCCAGGCTTTGGGCTGTTCCCTCAGCAGCTTCTGCTCTGTTTGAGAAGTGCCAGGGACTCTGGGAGCAGGTGGGACAAGGGATGACATCCTGGGCAGAGAGAGGGGGAGCTGATGAGGCTGTTGAGGAGGTGCCTTGTTGGTTGTGCACCCTGATGGGGCAGGAGAGGCCCCACACCTTGAAGATGGGCTGTAAAGCATAAAGGAGAACCACAGGGCATGGCAAAGTGGAAGAATAAGGTCAGGTTTAAGCTGGGAAAACAAATCCCAAAGGATTCAATGTGCAGCAGAGCCAGGACTAAAATCAGAGAATCCCAGCCTGGGCTGGGTTGGGAGGGACCCCAAGGGTCACAGAGCTCCAACCCCCCTGCCAGGTTTGGGAGGGACCCCAAGGGTCACAGAGCTCCAACCCCCCTGCCAGGTTTGGGAGGGACCCCAAGGGTCACAGAGCTCCAACCCCCTGCCACAGGCAGGGACACCAACCTCCAGGCCTGGAGCTACACAAGGTTGACCCCAGCCAACCTGGCCTTGAACCCCCCCAGGGACGGGGCACCCACCCCCTCTCTGGGCAGCCCCTTCCAGCCCCTCCCCACTCTCTCTGCACAGAACTTCCCCCCAATCTCTCCTCTCCCCCTTCCCTCCTCCAGCTTCACTCCAGCCCCCTTGTCCTGCCAGTCTCCACCCTTGAACAAGCTGATTCCCCTCCAGAACCCAGAGCTCAAAACAGAGGCTGATGCCTGAAACCATCACTTGGCACCTCCCTCCTTCAACCCAGCCAGCAAACACCTCACCCCAACCTCACCAGCAGCTCCCAGCAGCACCAGGTTCCCCCCTTTTCCCTGCTGGGATCTCCAGCACCTACCTGACTCCTGCCAGGGCTGTTCCCCCTCACAACTCACCGTGCAGGTGGTGAGCAGCCACCCAATGATGGCCCAACGTGGGAGGATGTCTGAGCTGAGCACCTCGTTGGAGGGATGGACAACCCCACAGATGTACCGGATGAGGTCGCAGCGCAGGGACTGGCTGTCTGGGGTGGACAGGTACTGCCGCTGAAACCAGTCCTGGTACCTCTTCTGCTGGCCAAACCGGACCTGGAAGGGAAGGGGATGGAGCTTCAGAGAACCACAGGGTCACAAGGGGTTGGAAGAACCTTCCAGAACCCAGCCAACCTGGTCAGCTAAACCAGGTTGGGTTTCAGAGCTCTGCCAAATGGGATGAACAGGTTGTAGGAAGAGCTTGGGCAGGTTCCTGGTTGTAGGACAGGGCTGAGAACCTGCTGCTTGTTCTTCTCCAGGGGTTTGTTGCTCCCCCCCCCCCCATCAGTAATAGAATCAGAGAATCCCAGCCTGGGCTGGGTTGGAAGGGACCCCAAGGGTCCCAGAGCTCCAACCCCCCTGCCAGGGTTGGGAGGGACCCCAAGGGTCACAGAGCTCCAACCCCCCTGCCAGGTTTGGGAGGGACCCCAAGGGTCACAGAGCTCCAACCCCCCTGCCACAGGCAGGGACACCAACCTCCAGGCCTGGAGCTACACAAGGTTGCCCAGGGCCCCATCCAGCCTGGCCTGGAACACCCCCAGGGACGGGGCACCCACCCCCTCTCTGGGCAGCCCCTTCCAGCCCCTCCCCACTCTCTCTGCACAGAACTTCCCCCCAATCTCTCCTCTCCCCCTTCCCTCCTCCAGCTTCACTCCAGCCCCCTTGTCCTGCCAGGCTCTGCCCTTGAACAAGCTGATTCCCCTCCTGTTCCTCTGCTCCCTTCAGGGACTGGCAGGCTGCAATGAGGTCCCCCCACAGCCTTCTCTTCTCCAGGCTGACCCAGCCCAGCTCCCTCAGCCTAAGGACCAGTGAAGCTCTGCCCTCCCTCTCCGTGCCCAGTGACAGGGTGGGAGTGGGACCAGCACACCACAGGCCAGGCAGGGGATGGAGGATCAGCATCCTCCTCCTTTGGTGCTGGCACAGCAACCTCCCAACCCCAGGGGGAGGAGGAGGAGGAGGAGGAGGAGGAGGAGGAGGAGGAGGAGGAGGAGGAGGGAGGGAATTACCCTTGAGGTCATGAAGAGCAGCTTGGTTTCCATGTCAGGAGTGAGGCGACAGGCCAGGAACTTGCGAGAAGTTCTGGACTGGAGGAGCTGCAGGACACCTGAGGAGAGACAGAGCTCAGCCTGGGCACACAGGGACCCACGGACAGCACGGACCCACAGACAGCAGGGTGGGAGTGGGAGCTGGCCAGGGATCTCCTGACATCCTCAGTGAGCTGAGTTTGGAGCATTATTAAAGCTCCATCTCCCCAAGGCCACAGGCAGGGGAAGAGGATCAGGATGTTGGCTGGAAAAAGGTCTCCAAAACCAGCTCTTGTCTGGAAGAAGCTTTTGCCTGAGCTCAATGATGACACCAGGGAAGGAGAAGGGAGAGAGGATGTAGAGCAGGGCAGGGAGATGATCTGGAGGAGGTCCAGAAGCCAAGTCCTAAGCTGTAACCAAGAGAGCACGTTCCCCACCTCCCAGCTCTTGGCCTGGGTACCAAAAACCAGGGCTTGGCATAGAGAGCACCCATCCAGGGGTGGGCCAGCACCTACATCCAATCCCCCCCCACCCAGTAGGTGGCACCCAGTAAAGGCACCCAGATGTAACAACAACCATCAGATGTAACTGAATCCCAATGGAGGGTGGGAAAGGAGAAGGGGAGGTTCCAGGAGCTGCTCCTCACTCCCAGAGGAGGAATTTATGGCCTGAGTAAAGAGGCTCCTGCTGCTGCCTGACAAGACCTGGAGGGTTTATGGAGCAGCCAGGCCAGCCCCAGGGATGCTCTCACATGGGCTGGAAGTCACTCCAGGCTTGAGGGTCCTACCTGAGGGATGGGATGGCTGGAGGAGGGAAAGGCAGGCAGCCTGTTCCAGCCCCTCCCCACTCTCTCTTCTCCCTCACTTGCTGCATCTCCTGGACTTCTCAGTTTAGAGCTACAGAGCTTCATCAGGCTCTATTTTGGGAGGGTCTGGAGGTCTTGGACACTTTATATCCAACTCCAACTTCATCTCAGCTTAATTTTTTTTTAAAAAAACCCCCAATTACAGAAGCATTAATTCCAGAACAAGCAACATAATGAAGGACTCTGGTTGTGGCCCAGCCATGGTCTCATGTTACAGCTGCCTGAAGCACCTGGTTTTTCAGCTGGTTTAAAGCCCAGACACCTCCAAGATCTCTTCAGCATTGAAAAAGGAAAGGCAAAAGGTTCCAGGAGCCACAGCTGAGCACCAGAACCTGCTCCAAGGCCCTGCACCCATCCCTAAGCTCACTGCAGCCAGTGGAAAGCTGCTTTTGGAGGTGATTTCTTCAATGAGAGGAGCTTGGAATCAGCCACACCCAGGCTTTGGAGGTGATGGAGGTGGGATCAGGCAGCGTAATTAGAGCACACTCTGGGTGATGACCTCTAAGGGGGTGTATCTAGAAGGAACCCCCACACCCAAGGCTGGGAGAGGCTCTCTCAGTCCTGAAACCCAAGCTAGATGGGGCATGCAGAGTGAAAAACCAGCTGCCAGGCAGGATTTGTCCTCCAACCCTCCCTGGAACGGGCTGAGGACCACAGCAGCTTCACACCATAGGAAGGGGAAGGCAGGAAGAGGTTGTCTGTGGGTAGCAGGGCCCTGGGAGAGGCTGCTCCTTGAGCAGGATGGAGTTGGATGACCCTTTGGCCCTGCCTACCTGTGAACTGAGCACTGAGGACCTGTGGGTTGTGGATGATGTCCTTCCAGAGCTGCTCAAACTCAGGGATCCTTGCAACATTTTGCAGCAGCCTCACGAGGTCCCGACCGATCATGAAACAATCCATGAACTGGGGAGAGGAGAAGAGAAGAGAAGAGAGAATCTCATTTTCTATTTACCTGGCCCTGAGCAGGGGGAAGAGAAGAGGCAGGAGGAGAAAGGGAGGAACAATCAGTCCTTCAGCTGGCTCCAGATGATTCACTCTTTGGACACTATCTACACTCCTGCCCCTGGCAGGCTGCCCCCCCTCTTTTGAAGCTCTCAGGTTCTGAGAGGCAGGATGACAGGCAGGAAGGTCAACCAAGCTATTTTAAAATGTTCTCTCTCAGAAAGCAAACAATCAACCCATAAATCTGACATATTTCTCCCCAGGATTGCAGCCAGTGTCTGAAGTTAGGACTTGGACACTTGGTCCTTCCCACCCAGAGGGTAGGGAGCTGCAGAGCCCACAAGGTTACAAACATGAGGATTTCTGTCTACACCTGGCTTAGGTGGCTTCTCCAGCACAATGCAGACCAAAGAGTGGCCTGGAGCTGGCTGTCACATCCTCTGTAAGCCTGAGGAGATGCTGGCTGCCTCCCTGGGGGAGAAGCTGATGTTCTCCTAGGTGGGAAACCCAGGAGAAGCAGAGCGAGCGGCTTCAAACCCTCATGGAGCTGCACAAGGAACAGGGGCAACTCCACCACACACACAGAGCCAGAGTCCCCCAGAGAGGCAGGAGTCCTTTTCCCAGCCTCTCCCCTTGATGGGCTCACCCGTTCCCGGAGGAGGGAGATGCAGAACTCCACCTCCTTCTGCCTCAGGACCTGGAGCTGGGCCGTGCCGTGATGGTCCACGATGAGCCGCAGGTAGGTGTACACGGCCATGGCTATCAGGAGGCTGCTCTTCAGCACCCACTCCCTGCAGAGAGAGAAGAAACAAGAACCTTCAGGCACCTCCATGAAGGAACAACAGCCAGGAGAGAGAGAGAGAGAAACACTCTGCTCAGGACAGAGGAAGATGGAGGACAAGGAGCAAGGGTTGGGACTCCAGCCTGTTGTTCCAGAAGGTTCATCCATGGATCACTGCTCCACATTGATGCTTTGGTTCAACTCTTCTTCTCCCCTGGGGCTGTCCCATCAAAGTTTACCCTTGGGGGTGCTCACACCCCAAGCCCAGGGCAGGGTGGGAGACGTGCTCATGAGAAGCTCCAGCTGGATTTTCCACCGCCACGAGGATCTGAGCAGAGGGAGCAGCTGCCCCCATGGATAATCCTGACCTTGATCCCAGCACCAACCACCACAGGAACCTCTTTACTGGTCTCCACAGCCAGAACAGCACTGAGCAATAGACAACACACCAGGAGAAGCTACAAAGGACCTTCCCATGGGATCAGGCTCTGGATGTTCTCACACACACCCACACGGGAGGTGTCCTCCTGCCAGACCACCAGTGCCAAGTGGATTGATCCAGGGAAACTGGTGGGATTGGGAGCAGCAGGTCACACTGGGAAGCTGTTAAGGAGATAGAGCAGCTCTCAAGCCCTGTGCCAGGCTGAGCAGCAGCTCCCACAACACTGGGAGAAGAGGAAGAGCTGTTCCCTACCCCAGCTTGACCAGCTACCGGCGCGTGGGGCAGAAGGACAAGAGCAGACATCACAACTGGGGGGCTGGAAGCACCAAATGGCAACATCCTGGGGGGAAACCAGAGATTAAATCCCAGGGAGATTTGGGAAAGGCCAGATGTGGCTGTGTAGAGAGGGTCTGGGGTAGGAGAGACATCACAACCCCACCATGGGCACGGCTGGGATCTGCCACCGCCGGGAAGGATGGGAGACTCTAGACCCAGAGCCTGCCTGCTGGGTGTGCTGAGTTCTCAGCCTCCCTTATCTAAGCTGGACAATAAATATTCCCTGTCTCTAAAAAGGGACCTTGTCAGCTTGGTTATTTGCAGCAGATGCCAAGAAAAGTCCAGGCTGGCTCAGGGATTGATGGCTCAGTGGCATCTCCTGGACCCCGTGGAAGCTGCAGCACCACAGCCACCTGAAGAGACCCAGACCCAGCAGCCTTAAATCCTCGTGGAGGAGAAGACCTGGGGTGAAGAGACAAAGTGTTTCCCACCCCAGAGTCTTCTCCCTGAGTCTAGAGTGGGTTAATGAGTTGGCTGGGTGGGCTGTGACCTGGCAGCACACTGAGCTGAGGTTACAGCAGGGAGGATGCTGGAATAATTAAGGCTGGGAACCCAGGGTGGGGGGTGTGGGGGGGTACTGGGAGGTCAGCATCTCCCCCCCCCTTTCCCACTGAGGGCTGTGTGGAAAATGAAAACCACTGTTTTCAGTTGGTGGGGGTCACCCCCAGGCATGGGATTCATTGATCCAAGAGAAAACATTCCAAGGAGGCATCAGACTCGGGTTGCAATTAGCAGCAGGATGCTCAATTAACAGCACCAGGTTAAATTAACACTGAGACACAGCAGAGCTGCCTCCTCTGTGAGATGGGCAGTGCTGGGGAAGCAGCTTTGCCATTAACTGGTTTTAATTAAACCAAGCTCTGAACTCAGCGTGGCACCTTCACACGTGTGGCTTTAATTAAAGCTCTGGCTTTAGCCCTAATCAAAGCCCATAAATCCCAGCAAGGAGCTGGAGGGTCTCCCCTGGGTTCCAAACCTCTGCTCTCCTCTCCTGCTGGGTTTCTGCTATGGTAGGAATTGCTGACACCCCGATTTTACCTTCAGGAGGGGCTGAGCCTTTTCCTCTCACATCTCCTCTGCTCTGACAGAGTCCTCAGAGCGACAGAGGACCCAGTCCAACCCCCTGTGATCCAGAGCAGGATCCCCTCAAGCATCCAGGATCATGGGGTTGGAATGTCTCCAGAGATGGATGGAGACTCCCCAACCTCATTGGGCAGCCTGACCCAGGGTTCTGCCACCTTCCCAGCAAAGAAATTCCTCCTCAGGGTCAGGTGGAACTTCCTCTGCTCCAGTTTGTGCCCATCACCTCTTGTCCCATCCCTGGGCACTGCTGAACACAGACTGACCCCTCCTCCTGAGCCCACCCCTCAAGGGGTTATCATTGAGAAGATCCCCCTCAGGCCCCAAGTCCCTCAGCATCCCTGCAGCAGAGAGATGTTCTGGTCTCCTCAGCACCTCTGCAAACCTTTGTCATCTCCTCTCCAGGAGCTCCCTGTCCTTCCTGACCCAGGGAGCCCAGCACCTCTCACAATATTCCCACTGGGGATTTAAATCCAGTTGAAAACCAGAAGAGTCAAGCTTAATGAGTCTCCCCTCTGGAGAGAGGCTGAGGGAGCTGGGCTGGCTCAGCCTGGAGAAGAGAAGGCTGTGGGGGGACCTCATTGCAGCCTGCCAGTCCCTGAAGGGAGCAGAGGAACAGGAGGGGAATCAGCTTGTTCAAGGGCAGAGCCTGGCAGGACAAGGGGGCTGGAGTGAAGCTGGAGGAGGGAAGGGGGAGAGGAGAGATTGGGGGGAAGTTCTGTGCAGAGAGAGTGGGGAGGGGCTGGAAGGGGCTGCCCAGAGAGGGGGTGGGTGCCCCATCCCTGGGGGTGTTGAAGGCCAGGTTGGCTGGGGTCAACCTTGTGTAGCTCCAGGCCTGGAGGTTGGTGTCCCTGCCTGTGGTGAGGGGCTGGAACAGGCCCAGAGAGGTGTTGGGGTCACCATCCCTGGGGAGGTTTCAAAGGCCTGGAGATGGAGTCCTCAAGGATATGAGAAGGGGCTGGAAGGGGCTGCCCAGAGAGGGGGTGGGTGCCCCGTCCCTGGGGGTGTTCAAGGCCAGGTTGGCTGGGGCCCTGGGCAACCTTGTGTAGCTCCAGGCCTGGAGGTTGGTGTCCCTGCCTGTGGCAGGGGGTTGGAGCTCTGTGACCCTTGGGGTCCCTCCCAACCCAGCCCAAGCTGGGATTAACAAAAGGCAGTGAAGAACCCAAGCTCAACCAAGCCCAGAGGGTCTCTCCTTGCTGGGCACAGTGGGGCACTAGATGGCACTGAGAGCAACACACACCCACAGAGTCATTCCTGGAATTAAAAAAAAAACAAAAACCCTCCCCAGGATTGTTTGTCCTGGCCAAATAAAAACTTTTAACAACTTGATTGTTAAGCAGAGTCAGAAGGGATTTCAGAGGAGCCCCTGTGCTTACAGCCAGCACTGGGCTATTTCAAAATAAAGGACTCAGTTTGGAATTCTGCTTATCATCAATTAGCTGCTGTTGTGCCAACAAAGGACAATTGCTGAGCCTCCAGGACAATACTTCCCAGATGGCCTGGCCACAACAAATTCAAGTTGCAGCTGAACCAGGAGCTGTTTAAACACAGGAAGTTTTTTTGGGTAATTAAGTGCATCCTCCTCCTCCAGAAGGAACACCTCCCCCACAGCTCAGGAAGCTCAGGGAGAAAATATTCCTGGGATGCTGCTTTTTGTGGAGCCAGGGGTGCTTCTCAGCCCTGCAGAGAGATTGGGGTGCCATCCCATCATAAGCAGAGGGTGGGGTGAGTTGTCTGTTGGGTGCTGCTGGTTTGGGACCGGCTGCATCATGGCACAGGTTGGGGTGGAGCAGCTTAATGTTGAGGTGAGATGTGGTTCCCCTCTTCCAACCCTGCAGAGGAGGCTTGTTCAGGGAGGGATTTCAGGACCCAACCTGCTGCAAGAGGGTTCTGAGGGTTTGGAATTGGAGCCATGGCTTGAGAACATCCTTGGTAACACAGGAAAGGGATGTAGAAGGTCTTTTGAGCAGGAAAACCCAGCACCACGTAGGCTGCCATGGCACAACCCAACCCCACCAGCCCAAAATTTGCCTCTCCTGAGGTGAGCAAGGCAACCACCCCCCTCCACAGGCAGGAGAGGAGCAATCTCTCCCTTGCTTCTCTTCAGAGCAAAGGCAGCACCTCCCAACCAGCTGTACCTTTGCTCTGTCAGGATCTCCAGCACGTTCTCAGCCAGCCAGATGTTCTTTGCTGTCACATCACCTCCTGGAAGAGAAAGGGAAAAGGCAGCCAGATGAACAGGGATGGTTGTGTTGTCAAGCAAACCACTGATTGCATCGATCCCAGTGTTCCCAGTAAGGAGTCAAGGAGTTTGGACCCTGCCTGAAGGACACACTCCTGGCCTGGTCCTGCTCTGCCTGCCAGACCATCCCTAGATACAGCACGTTTCTAGGTGCAGGTGCCTTTCTGATGGGGGATCAAGGGGTCTTTGGGACAAGAGATGATATTTCCTTCCAGAAAGCAAAGGAGGAGCCAGAAAGGGATGAGATTTGGCAGGTGGCAAAGAGAAAAAGCTTCCAGCTGCTGAGTCTATGAAGGGGAAACAGCATCTGTGAGGGTTGGGGGGGTTGGAACTCTCTGAGCATAGAGTCACAGAATCCCAGCCTGGGCTGGGTTGGGAGGGACCCCAAGGGTCACAGAGCTCCAACCCCCCTGCCACAGGCAGGGACACCAACCTCCAGGCCTGGAGATACACAAGGTTGACCCCAGCCAACCTGGCCTTGAACACCCCCAGGGATGGGGCACCCACCCCCTCTCTGGGCAGCCCCTTCCAGCCCCTCCCCACTCTCTCTGCACAGAACTTCCCCCCAATCTCTCCTCTCCCCCTTCCCTCCTCCAGCTTCACTCCAGCCCCCTTGTCCTGCCAGGCTCTGCCCTTTGAACAAGCTGATTCCCCTCCTGTTCCTCTGCTCCCTTCAGGGACTGGCAGGCTGCAATGAGGTCCCCCCACAGCCTTCTCTTCTCCAGGCTGACCCAGCCCAGCTCCCTCAGCCTCTCTCCAGAGGGGAGCTGCTCCAGCCCTCTGAGCATCTCCAGGGCTCCTCTGACCCCTCTCCAACAGCCCCACATCTCTCTTGTCCTGGGGCCCCAGCTCTGGACACAGGACTCCAGCTGGGGCCTCAGGAGGGCAGAGCAGAGAGGGACAATCCCCTCCCTGTCCCTGCTGCCACCCCTCTGCTGATGGAGCCCAGGATCCCATCACCCTTCCGAGCTGCAGGAGCCACTGCTGGCTCATGTTAACTTGGGGTCCCTTCCATCCCAGACCATTCCATGAATGTCCAAGCTCTGAAACAGAGCCCAAGCCCTCAGCATGGAGCTGGAGCCTTCAGCTGCCGTGGGTGGGAGCAGAGCAGGACTCCAGCTCGCAGAGGCACCACCAAACCCCCCCCTAAACAATGGATCCACAACAAGAAAAAAACATCAGAAAAACGAGGAGAAGTGAGACAGTGGCATCTTTCCAGAACAGAAGAGGCCCTGAAAGGGGAGGTGCAACCAAGGGGAAACAAGGGATGCCTTCACCAGAGCTTTCTGTGTTTACACTGGGACAGCAGCCCCAGGGGTGGCTTGGCTCCTGCTCAGAGTCTCCTCCCTTCTCCATTCTTCCTCCTTCCCCCCCCTCACCCCATAAAAAAAAAAGCAGACATGGCAGTTTCCAGCCCAGGCTGCCCAACCCCCCCCCCCAACTCCCTCCCTGGCCCAGGGAGGGTTTTTTTTTCTGGTGGGGATGTTCATTCTTCCTTCATGGACGTTCAGGAGGGAACAGGGAAGAGGCACCGTTCCTGTGAAGCCGGAAAGGCGTGTGGATGTGTGCAGGGATGGGTGCTTCCACCCAGGGCTTGGGGTTGGGAAGAGGGGGGGGAAAACCATGCTACAGGCCATGGTATGGGCAGTGCTAACTCCCCAGAGCAACCCCTGGCTTTATGTGGGGTGAAACAGCCTGTTGTGTGGCTGAGGAGCTGTACACACACAGCTCCTGGCATCCCAAAGGGATTAAGAAGGATCCTTCACACAGGGGGAGAGCTGGAGGTGACAGGAGCTTCCTGGGTGTTCCAGTGTTTGGCAGAAGCCTCCTGGTTCTCTCTGTGATTCATCTTTGTGTAGAGGTTGCTGGGAGCAAAGGGCTCCTCAAGTTTTCTCCACCTCTCTATCCTCCCTGGAGGGATTTCCTCATCAGACAGGTTGGGGCAGGCTGGGTGCTGGGGATGGAGACTCTTGGGAAGGCTGTGTGGACCTGCCTGTGTGGCAGCAAGGGCTGTGACACCATGTGACAGCCCTGGTATGGTGCTGGAAGCATCCAGCTTGCCCAAAGGTGAGCAGCCACCTCCCTCCTGCAGCACAACTCACCTGCAATCTGCTTCATGAAGGTCATGCAGACGCCATCAGCACCCAGCACCCCGCTCTTCACCAGCTCCCGCAGCAGCCACACCAGCTGGGAGGAGGGAGAGATGAGCAGAGCCCCTGCCAGGGCCTCCCCCACACCACCCCACACAGTCACCAGGCTGGAAAAGCCCTTTCAGATCCTCAAGTCCAACCCTTCCCATCCTGTGCTGAACCAGATCCCTGAGCACCTCATCTGCCCTTTTTGAAACACCCCCAGGGAAGGGGACTCAGCCCCTCCCTGGGCAGCCTGGGCCACAGCCCCACAACTCTGCCAGGGAAGAACTTTGCCCTCCCAGCTGAGCTGACCCTGCCCTGGGGCAGCTTGAGCCCATTGCCCCTTGTCCCAGCTCCTGTCCCCTGGCTGAAGAGACCAGCGCCCACCTCTCTGCACCCTCCTGGCAGGGCAGGGGAGGTGGGGAGAAGGTCTCCCCTCAGCCTCCTCTTCTCCAGCCTCAACACCCCCAGCTCCCTCAGCTGCTCCTCAGAGGATTTGCCCTCCAGCCCCTTCCCCAGCCTGGTTGCCCTTCTCTGGACTGGCTCCAGCACCTCCATGTCCTTCTGATGCTGAGGAGCCCAGAACTGGACCCAGCACTCGAGGTGCAGCCTCCCCAGTGCCCAGTCCAGGGGCACAATCCCCTCCCCAGACCTACTGGCCACGCTGGGTCTGCCACAAGCCAGGATGCCATTGGCTTTCCTGGGCACACTGCTGGCTCATGGTCAGTCACCCAACACCCCCAGGTCCTTCTCTGCCTGACAGCTCTCCAGCCAGCCTCCCCCAGCCTGTAGCACTCCCTGGGGTGGTTCTGTCCCACGTGCAGCACTCTGCCCTTGGCCTTGTTGAACCTCATCCCCCTGGTCTCAATTTGCCACCACATTCCCCTTCCCAGCCCAGAGCAAAGGAGCTTCACTGACACTGAGTGCCCACTCTGAGCTCTCCAGGTTCCACTCACCCTCTGGTTGGTGTGAAAGGAGCAATTTTGGTGGGGGAGGGGGGAAGAGAACCTTCTCCTCACCTGGGTGCGACAGGTATCCTGCAGCTTCAAGTACTTCTCCATGAGGATGTGGTTGATCTTGTTGAGAACGATGTTCATGCCATCTCGGCTCACCAGGGCCAGGTCCCTGTAGCACTGGGGTGGAGAAGAAGAGCAGGAGATGATCAGAGATGAAGAAAATGTAGGGTGGGTTTAGCAAACCTGACCAGGTAACAGCAATAAGGGACTCTCAGGGAAAGAGCATCAAGGCAGGTGGAGTCCTGTGAGGTGACCTGGATCTCCCAGGGTCAGGCAGGGGGAGACATCAACCCTCTGAGGATGTTGGGAATCCACAGCTGGGTCTAAAAGATCATCTCATTCCTGAGCAGACAGTGTTGGGGTGTCCCTGTCCCCTCACCCCAGCCTTCCCTGCACCCCTGCCACAGCCCTGGAGACTCCAACACTACAGAGAAAAGATGGACACTGATCCCTCAGCAAGGATGGGGTGACAAAAGTCATAACCAGGTGGCTTCAGGACTCCCCACTGCTCCCATCTCCCATCTCTGGTGACCACAGGAACCACTCTGCAGATGCCCACAGGCCTTGGGGTTGCTACAACTGTTCCATACAGCTGGCATGGGAGACATGGGAATGGGGGGGGGGATGGTCCCTGTGCCACCCCCTTCCTGCTCGTGCAACGCTTCTGAGATCAGACAGAGCTTGATTTGGAGGGGGCTTGGCTCTGTTCTGGGACAGAAATCCAGGCAAGGTGCCTGAGATCCAAACCAGTGGGTTTGGGGGGGATGCTCTATGGGGAGAGGGAACTGTTTATGGGGAGAGGGAACTGTCTATGGGGAGAGGGAAGAGTCTATGGGGAGAGGGAACCGTCTATGGGGAGAGAAAACTGTTTATGGGGAGAGGGAACTCTCTATGGGGAGAGGGAACCGTTTATGGGGAGAGGGTGGGGAGAGGGAACCATTTATGGGGAGAGGGAACCATTTATGGGGAGAGGGAAGAGTCTAGGGGGAGAGGGAAGAGACTAGGGGGAGAGGGGAGAGTCTAGGGGGAGAGGGAACCATCTATGGGGAGAGGGAACTCTCTATGGGGAGAGGGAACCGTTTATGGGGAGAGGGTGGGGAGAGGGAACCATTTATGGGGAGAGGGAACCATTTATGGGGAGAGGGAACCATTTATGGGGAGAGGGAAGAGTCTAGGGGGAGAGGGAAGAGTCTAGGGGGAGAGGGAAGAGTCTAGGGGGAGAGGGAAGAGTCTAGGGGGAGAGGGAAGAGTCTAGGGGGAGAGGGAAGAGTCTAGGGGGAGAGGGGAGAGTCTAGGGGGAGAGGGAACCGTCTATGGGGAGAGGGAACTGTCTATGGGGAGAGGGTGGGGAGAGGGAACCATTTATGGGGAGAGGGAAGAGTCTATGGGGAGAGGGAAGAGTCTAGGGGGAAAGGGAAGAGTCTATGGGAAGGGGGGAACCGTTTATGGGGAGGGGGAACTGTCTATGGGGAGAGGGAAGAGTCCATGGGGAGAGGGAAGAGTCCATGGGGAGAGGGAACCGTCTATGGGGAGAGGGACCCATCTATGGGGAGAGGGAAGAGTCCATGGGGAGAGGGACCCATCCCAGGGCACAGGAAGGTCTCAGCCAGCCTGGGCAGGGAGCAGGGGGGGCAGCAGGGGGTGGAGGGTGATGAGGGGCTCATTTGCTAAGTGGTTCTGCAGGATGCTGGCTGCTGGCAGGAAAGGCCAGGATATTCCAGGGGGCTGGAGGCTGCATCCTCCTCTGGGGACTTAATGAGCCCTCAGAATCTCTGTAATTAGGCTCCCTGAGCTCAGGCTCCCCCCTCCCCCTCTCACACAGGGCAAGAATAAATAGATTATTTTATATTAACAAAAAAACAAAGGCACAAACATACAAAGCAGGCCCAAAGGCAAGAGGGGGAGACTCTGTGGGGCCTCTGGCTGCTCTTGAAATGCCAAATGAACACCCAGAGAGCAGAGCCAGAGCCAAGGGGGACAGACTGGTCAGGGCCACGCTGCAGCCCCAGCAGCACCCAGCACGCTGGGGACACAGCTGGGCCAGGGGGGGGGGCACAGCTGGGCCAGTATGGGGGGGGATAGAGCTGGGCCGGGGGGGGGGGGGGGGCACAGCTGGGCCGGAGGGGGGGGGGGGGGGGCACAGCTGGGCCAGTGGGGGGGGGACACAGCTGGGTCAGTATGGGGGGGACACAGCTGGGTCAGTATGGGGGGGGACACAGCTGGGTCAGTATGGGGGGGGACACAGCTGGGCCAGTATGGGGGGGGACACAGCTGGGCCAGTATGGGGGGGGACACAGCTGGGCCAGTATGGGGGGGGACACAGCTGGGTCAGTATGGGGGGGGGACACAGCTGGGTCAGTAGGGGGGGGACAGAGCTGGGTCAGTGGGGGGGGGGGGGACAGCTGGGTCAGTGGGGGGGGGGGGGACAGCTGGGTCAGTGGGGGGGGGGGGGACAGCTGGGTCAGTGGGGGGGGGGGGACAGCTGGGTCAGTAGGGGGGGGGGACAGCTGGGTCAGTAGGGGGGGGGGACAGCTGGGTCAGTAGGGGGGGGGGACAGCTGGGTCAGTAGGGGGGGGGGGACAGCTGGGTCAGTAGGGGGGGGGGGACAGCTGGGTCAGTAGGGGGGGGGGGACAGCTGGGTCAGTGGGGGGGGGGGGACAGCTGGGTCAGTGGGGGGGGACGGGACAGAGCTGGGTCAGTATGGGAGGGGGGGGACAGAGCTGGGTCAGTATGGGGGGGGGACACAGCTGGGTCAGTGTGGGGGGGGGACACAGCTGGGTCAGTATGGGGGGGGACACAGCTGGGTCAGTATGGGGGGGGACACAGCTGGGTCAGTATGGGGGGGGACACAGCTGGGTCAGTATGGGGGGGGACACAGCTGGGTCAGTATGGGGGGGGACACAGCTGGGTCAGTATGGGGGGGGGACAGAGCTGGGTCAGTAGGGGGGGGGACGACACAGCTGGGTCAGTATGGGGGGGGGACACAGCTGGGTCAGTAGGGGGGGGGACGACACAGCTGGGTCAGTATGGGGGGGGGGGGGGGATAGAGCTGGGCCAGCGTGGGGGAGGGGTGGACACAGACCATCACCCCCCAGCACTTCCCTCCCCCAGGCAGGTGCATTTCTGCACCCTCAGGAGCAGGGATGAGATGAACGAGCACCCTTCACCTCAGCACCTTTCCCTGGGGCTCTGCAGCTTCCACACTCCCAAATTCCTGCTTTTTTTTTTTTTTTAATGGGTGAAAACACCCAGATTTTGGGGTTCCACCATAGCTGGGTGAGATGCAGCACCCACATCTCCAGTTAAAGCCACAAAGGGAAACCAGTTCCCAACTGGTTGGGTTGATTCTGGCAGCACCCTAAGGAGCAAGGCTGAAACAAAGAGCTGAACTGCAAGGGCTTTGCTCCTCCTTGGAGGATTTTACTCCTGGTAGGAAGGACACAGCAATCCCATCACCTCAGGAAGTTTGGCAGCTCTTCACCTTGCTCCCCATGCTATTTCCTCAAATCCCAGAAGGAAACCAGATCCCAAACTGCACCTGAACCTCAGCCCAAACTACAACTGGGCCAGAGAAGAACAAATCCCACTTTATCAGGGCAGCACAACCAGTTGCTTACAAGGGTCAGACTGGACTAACTGGCCTCCAGCTCAAGGATGGAAGGACTAATCCAAAGGGAAGTGCTTGGAAGCAATAAGCTAAAGGAAAATGCTTGGAGCAGAAGAATCTCCAGGGCTCCAGCAGCTCAAGGGGAGGGGAGAAAACCTGGATCTCTTGGATTATTGCCAAGGGACCAAGAACCCATCGTGTCCTCTCCACTCTTGGAGCCACCACTGGCACAGGCAGTTTAATTAACAGGAAGAGCCAAATGATAAATGTTCCTTTTAAATGAAGAGGATGGGGAAAAAAACAACCCAAAAGAAGAAAAATAAACAGCCCTGGAGTGGAGGAGAAAAGGCTTCCTCCTGCTCAGCACCAGGGAAGAAGAGGCACACAGGGGACAGAAGCTGGAGGAGATGCCAAGGGAGGGCTCCCTGCACTCTGATCCCAGAGCTGAGTGTTAATTAAAGTGAGGGGTGGCAAGTGGAGGAGGGAGATCTCAGGGCTGGGTTGGTGGCACTTGGGTGTTTGGAGGAGGTCAAGCATCCTTCCTCACAGCTGGTTGGGTTCAGCAGAGCTCATCTGGCTTGGCCAGAGCGTCAGGACAACCAAGCTGGAGGAGGAGACCTGGGTTCTCCTGCTGAGGGAGGGGAAAGCTGGGCCATCCTTGGGTTAGTATCTCAGGGAGGGTAAGGGGCAGCTCAAACCCCCCTCCCAAAAAGAGAGAGGAGCTTTTCTTTACCTAAAGGCCAGGTCCTGGGAGGGTGGTGAAGCTGGAGGACTGGGAGCTGGATGATTCCCACACCAGCCCCACTGGGTCTGATGCTCTGTTAGGTGTCCTCACCCATAGCCAGAGGTGGGGATGGCTGGTGGGGACAGTGGGGGGCTGGCTGGGCTGAGCATCCTGGACCCATGAGCTCCTCACAGAGCTCTGTGTGACAACCTCAGAGCTCTCTCAAGAGGCTCACAAGACCCCTCAGCAGCCAGGCAAGCACAAACCCCTCTTTGTAGGCAGGGAGAGAAGGCAAGGAGTAATTCCCACCCCCCCCAAAAAGAAAAACCTGGGAGAAAATGACTGCTGGCTCCTTGCCCTTGCTGCCTGCACACAGGGTGGCAGCAGCAGATGACATCAGAGCCCAGCAGATCCAATTACTCCCTAAGCAAAGTAAGAGCAGACCTGACAGAGCAGGAGGACCAGCCACCCCTGATTACCATGGCCATGAGCTGCAAATCAACCCCCCCCTCACCCCCCCCATCCCCAAGTCTGCCATCCCAGAGACAGAGGCAGGGCCTGGCAGCAGCTGGGACCAAGGTTCCCTCACCCCCACCACTCCCTGAACCCAGAGGAAACCATGAAAGGGGATGCACTGGGCAGCTTTATCCTGGCTGGACTCTGAATCCAGGCTGGGTTTGGCCTCTCCAGGTTTACAGACCTTGTGCTCAGCACACAAGGCAGGGTTGGTGAAGGAGAGAAGGTGCCAGCACCCTGAGCAGAGCTGGGACAAGCATGTTCTGCTTCTGAGAGGGGATTTCTGGGCTGTGCCCTTGGAGTGACAAGGATGTAGCAATGCCAAGGCAGCTACGGGCACAGGGAGCTGAGAGACAGGGGTTGGCACAGGACAGGGAGGGTTGGACTTGATCACAGAGTCACCAGGCTGGGAAAGCCCTTTCAGATCCTCAAGTCCAACCCTTCCCATCCTGTGCTGAACCAGATCCCTGAGCACCTCATCTGCCCTTTTTGAAACACCCCCAGGGAAGGGGACTCAGCCCCTCCCTGGGCAGCCTGGGCCACAGCCCCACAGCTCTGCCAGGGAAGAACTTTGCCCTCCCAGCTGAGCTGACCCTGCCCTGGGGCAGCTTGAGCCCATTGCCCCTTGTCCCAGCTCCTGTCCCCTGGCTGAAGAGACCAGCGCCCACCTCTCTGCACCCTCCTGGCAGGGCAGGGGAGGTGGGGAGAAGGTCTCCCCTCAGCCTCCTCTTCTCCAGCCTCAACACCCCCAGCTCCCTCAGCTGCTCCTCAGAGGATTTGCCCCCCAGCCCCTTCCCCAGCCTGGTTGCCCTTCTCTGCACTGGCTCCAGCACCTCCATGTCCTTCTGATGCTGAGGAGCCCAGAACTGGACCCAGCACTCCAGGTGCAGCCTCCCCAGTGCCCAGTCCAGGGGCACAAGCCCCTCCCCAGACCTACTGGCCACACTGGGTCTGCCACAAGCCAGGATGCCCTTGGCTTTCCTGGCCAAATCTTAAAGGTCTTTTCCATCCTGGTGATTGTGTGAGCTGGCACAGGGTCTGTCTCTTTGGTGGAGAAAGCTCTGCCCTCAGCAGTGATTAAATCAAGAGAAAATATTGCATGAGTCACCTTCAGCCCAGCCCAGCCCTGGGATTTACAGAGCATCCCTGATGGCACACACCATCCCTGCTGCAGACCCCACCAACCCCAAGAGCTTCAACCCTTTACCAAAACACATCCAAACATGGACCCTTCTCCTTGGGGTGCCTCTCACCCCACACAGCCCTCCTGAGAAAAAATCTGGCTTCTAAAATAAAGGCTTATTTACAAACCCCCTCCCCAAGCAACCCCCAAGTTTGCACCAAGAGCATCAAATCCACATCCAAGAGGTTGAGGATACAAACCCTTCATCTTCCAGGAGGGAAGAGGGAGCACAATTTAAAAAGGGAAAAATAAAAATAATTATAAAACCAGTTTGTAGAGGTGTTAAAAAAAGCAGTTATTGAAAAATTAAATCCAGGCTGGGAAATGGTAATAGAGGGAACAAAGTGTTTAGAAAGCAATTTGCTCTGGGGATTGACCACGTTCCTCCTCTGGAGTTGAGGTGATTGTTTCTCTAAGCATCTGGTTTCCAGGTGGTAAAACCATTCTGGGCCTCTAAAATCAAAATTGAATGAGGTAAAAGCTTCACAGTCTCTTAAAGAGAGAGTTATTTGCCTCCCACAGTGGAAAAAAAATGATGATAAAGGGAAAAAAACCTGGGTTAAGCTGTGAATTCCCTGGTTGCAGCATCTGTGCCACGTGGACATGAGGACACCAAGACTGGTCCAAGCCCTACAATAAACACAGCTCAGTGCTGAGTGTCCTGGCCAGTCACCTTCTGACACCTCCATGAGACACAAAACAACCCCAGCTCTGTGAATTCCCAACTCCTTGGAAAGCAAAAGAAGAAGAATCCCTCATAGAAGAGGTTTCTGTGGTGCCTCATGAGGATCCTGGGGGCATCAGGAGGAGTGTGGGCAGCAGGGCACAGGAGGGGATCCTCCCCCTCTGCTCTGCCCTGCTCAGGCCCCAGCTGGAGTGTTGTGTCCAGTGCTGGGCTCCCTGGGATCAAAGGGACAGGGATCTCCTGGAGAGAGGCCAGAGGAGGGATATGGAGATGCTGAAGGGCCTGGAGCATCTCCCCTGGGAGGAAAGGCTGAGGGAGCTGGGGCTGTTCAGCCTGGAGAGAAGAGACTGAGAGGGGATCTGATCCCTGGGGATCAAGAGCTGAAGGGTGGGACACAGGGGGACATGGGCAGCCTCTGCTCAGTGTCTGTGGGGACAGGACAAGGGGCGATGGGCTCAAGTTGGAGCACAGGGAGTTCTGCACCAACATGGGGAAGAACTTTTCCCCAGTGAGGGTGAGGGAGCCCTGGGCCAGGCTGCCCAGGGGGTGTGGAGTCTCCTTCTCTGGAGAGATTCCAGCCCCATCTGGACACCGCCCTGTGTGCCCTGTCCTAGGGACCCTGCTGTGGCAGGGGGTTGGACCCCATGGGCTCTGGGGGTCCCTTCCCACCCCTGTGGGTCTGTGGTTCTTACCTTCTGAGCCTGAGCAGGTTCAGTCAAGACCAGGGTGAAAAGACCCAGGCAGATTTCTTCGTGCTGGGGGGTTCCTTTACATATCTGAGAGAGAAGAACACAGAGGTGAGAGGGTGAGGTGGGATGTTAGAGGAAGGTGAAGAGTCAGGGGGAGGAAAGGGACTCCAGCCCACTGACTGGGTGCTCAGCCAGGCACTCAGCAGCCTGGAAGGAATTCCAAGTGGGATGAGAAGGGAATAGAGACAGCACAGAGGGTCTCTCCCATCCTGGTGACTGTAATTGTGTCATTTGATGGCATCTCATGGTGTCCAAGGCCAGGTTGGCTGGGGTCAACCTTGTGTAGCTCCAGGGGTTGGAGCTCTGTGACCCTTGGGGTCCCTCCCAAACCTGGCAGGGGGGTTGGAGCTCTGGGACCCTTGGGGTCCCTCACAAACCTGGCAGGGGGGTTGGAGCTCTGTGACCCTTGGGGTCCCTCCCAAACCTGGCAGGGGGGTTGGAGCTCTGGGACCCTTGGGGTCCCTCCCAAACCTGGCAGGGGGGTTGGAGCTCTGGGACCCTTGGGGTCCCTCCCAAACCTGGCAGGGGGGGTTGGAGCTCTGGGACCCTTGGGGTCCCTCACAAACCTGGCAGGGGGGGTTGGAGCTCTGTGACCCTTGGGGTCCCTCCCAAACCTGCCAGGGGGGTTGGAGCTCTGTGACCTTTGGGGTCCCTCCCAAAACTGGCAGGGGGGTTGGAGCTCTGGGACCCTTGGGGTCCCTCCCAAACCTGGCAGGGGGGTTGGAGCTCTGGGACCCTTGGGGTCCCTTCCAACCCAGCCCAGGCTGGGATTCTCTGATTCTATTACTGATGGGGGGGGGGGAGCAACAAACCCCTGGAGAAGAACAAGCAGCAGGTTCTCAGCCCTGTCCTACAACCAGGAACCTGCCCTACAACCAGGAACCTGCCCAAGCTCTTCCTACAACCTGTTCATCCCATTTGGGAGAGCTCTGAAACCCAGCCTGGTTTAGCTGACCTTTTCCCAGTAAGGGAAGGCAACATTCCACCACTGACTCCACCAGCCCAAGGTGTTCTGAGGAGGAAAAAAAAATGCAACCAACACATCTGAGAGCCCATTAAGATGTCACACAGGGGTTCTCCTTATAAGGGAACATCTGCAGCTTGCTGGCAGGGGTTTGAAGGCTCCATGGAGTTGGAAAGAAATGCTCCAGCCCTCAGGAGAAAGGCTGAACCTGCCCTTTTCAGGGTGCTGCTTGTTTGGCAGCCAGGAAAAAAGCTGATGGGAGCAGTGGAGGAATCTAAAAATACAGGAGAAATGCAAAGCCCCAGAGTGCACATGGAAGGACAGACCCCACCTGTGACACACGTACAGGAGCCAGATGTGAGGAAGGAATCACCCTGTGGGTCAGCTTTCCAACAGGGGAGGGGACAAGGAGTGAAGGGATGGGGTTCTTTGGTCTTTGAACTGGAATAATTCTGGGAATCTGGGTGAGGAACTTCCCAGCAGTGGCTCTGGCAGCTCAGAAGGGTGATGGGATCCTGGGCTCCATCAGCAGAGGGGTGGCAGCAGGGACAGGGAGGGGATTGTCCCTCTCTGCTCTGCCCTCCTGAGGCCCCAGCTGGATCCTGTGTCCAGAGCTGGGGCCCCAGGACAAGAGAGATGTGGGGCTGTTGGAGAGGGGTCAGAGGAGCCATGGAGATGCTCAGAGGGCTGGAGCAGCTCCCCTCTGGAGAGAGGCTGAGGGAGCTGGGCTGGGTCAGCCTGGAGAAGAGAAGGCTGTGGGGGGACCTCATTGCAGCCTGCCAGTCCCTGAAGGGAGCAGAGGAACAGGAGGGGAATCAGCTTGTTCAAGGGCAGAGCCTGGCAGGACAAGGGGGCTGGAGTGAAGCTGGAGGAGGGAAGGGGGAGAGGAGAGATTGGGGGGAAGTTCTGTGCAGAGAGAGTGGGGAGGGGGCTGGAAGGGGCTGCCCAGAGAGGGGGTGGGTGCCCCGTCCCTGGGGGGGTTCAAGGCCAGGTTGGCTGGGGCCCTGGGCAACCTTGTGTAGCTCCAGGCCTGGAGGTTGGTGTCCCTGCCTGTGGCAGGGGGTTGGAGCTCTGTGACCCTTGGGGTCCCTCCCAAACCTGGCAGGGGGGGTTGGAGCTCTGTGGACCCTTGGGGTCCCTCCCAACCCAGCCCAGCCTGGGATTCAATGAATCCAGGATAGCAAGAGCAGGAGATCTGGCTGGTCCTTGCACCTCACCAGCAGCTCTCCTGCCCTCTCCCCAGGCCTGAGCTCCCCATGGGTAGAGCCCAGCAGGGATTCCTTCCTCCAGGCAGGGTGTCTCAGCTCTGAAGGCCACCACACTTACATGAGCATTGAGGGCATCGTTGGCTTCTCTCTCTGACAGCCCGTTGGTCAGCGATGTCACGATGCCCACACACCTTTCCAGCCTCTGAAAGGAAGGGAAGGACCAAACATGATGAATTTGGAAGAACACAGAGACATGAGCACGTCCCAGCCAAGCCAAGGTAGAGCAGAGGCCACTCCAACACCCAGCCAAACACCTGAAGGGACAGAAAACCAACCAGGGAGGCAAGAGCCACTCTTGGCTCATGTCAAGGCTTTGAAGCTCCTGCCAGCTGGAGAAGCTGCAGCTCAACCAACGTTCTGTTATCCCCAGGTTTGGGTTTTAAATACTCTTCTGACACCACTCCAAGGGCCAGAAAGTAAAGGTGTGACTGCTCAGTGATGTCACACTGATGTCATGTTGGTAGGAGGCCAAGATGCAGCAGTGGACAGGCTGAATTTGAGGCAGGGTTGGCAATTCTGGCTCTGAGAGGGGAGCTGCAGCCTGAGATGAGGAGCCAGCCCCATCTCCCAGAGCTGGAAAGCCAGAGGCTGTCACCCAGCAGCTCCATCACACAAGATCCTGTGGCTGAGGGAGCTGGGCTGGGTCAGCCTGGAGAAGAGAAGGCTGTGGGGGGACCTCATTGCAGCCTGCCAGTCCCTGAAGGGAGCAGAGGAACAGGAGGGGAATCAGCTTGTTCAAGGGCAGAGCCTGGCAGGACAAGGGGGCTGGAGTGAAGCTGGAGGAGGGAAGGGGGAGAGGAGAGATTGGGGGGAAGTTCTGTGCAGAGAGAGTGGGGAGGGGCTGGAAGGGGCTGCCCAGAGAGGGGGTGGGTGCCCCATCCCTGGGGGTGTTGAAGGCCAGGTTGGCTGGGGCCCTGGGCAACCTTGTGTAGCTCCAGGCCTGGAGGTTGGTGTCCCTGCCTGTGGCAGGGGGTTGGAGCTCTGTGACCCTTGGGGTCCCTTCCAACCCAGCCCAGGCTGGGATTCTGGTGAAGAGACCAGCGCCCACCTCTCTGCACCCTCCTGGCAGGGCAGGGGAGGTGGGGAGAAGGTCTCCCCTCAGCCTCCTCTTCTCCAGCCTCAACACCCCCAGCTCCCTCAGCTGCTCCTCAGAGGATTTGCCCTCCAGCCCCTTCCCCAGCCTGGTTGCCCTTCTCTGGACTGGCTCCAGGACCTCCATGTCCTTCTGATGCTGAGGAGCCCAGAACTGGACCCAGCACTCCAGGTGCAGCCTCCCCAGTGCCCAGTCCAGGGGCACAAGCCCCTCCCCAGACCTACTGGCCACACTGGGTCTGCCACAAGCCAGGATGCCCTTGGCTTTCCTGTCCCCCTGGGCACCCTGCTGGCTCCTGGTCAGTCACCCAACACCCCCAGGTCCTTCTCTGCCTGACAGCTCTCCAGCCAGCCTCCCCTGTCTTCTTCAGCCACCCATGGTTGCCTCAATACCTCAGCATCACCCAACCTTCACTCAACTCAGCAGCTCCTTCCCAGCCCTGATGCTCTCAGGAAAGGTGTGGGGAGGGGAAAATCCTCAGGTTTGGTAACCTGGAGATGGATTTTGGAGCCCAAGTGAAGCTCTCAGCCATGCTGGGCTCACAGAGCTGCACTGGTTCCATACTGGGAACGTTCTATCCAACCCTGGCCAGGACCCAAAGCACACAGGGTGCCTGACAAGTGCTTTGAAAGAATAAAAACACCCTCCAAATAGCAAAGGGCAGTTTCCAGCCCTTGAGACCTTCTCATTCCAGTTCCCACCCTGTTTTTCTCCCTCAACCCTAAGCCAGGGTGATGTTTTTTTCTCCTCTCTCAGCACCATTCCCTGAGCTCCAAATACATTTTGTTTCCATCACACAATAAATAACTGGCTTTTCCCACAGCTCCAGCATCACCAGAGCATCTGTGGCACTGGGGGAACTGGTCCTTTAAGGGAGGAGTAGGAAGATCTCCCCCCCCCTACCCTGAATTCTTGCTGAGCTGATACTGCAAGGGGGTGTGGGGGGGTGTAAAGCCACATTACAAGGGGCTTGAGTGATGTGCCTGCATCACCAGTGTTCCCAGTTCCTCTCCACACTGAGCCCAGTTACCCTTTGGAGACCCCAAACCTTCCCCAGCTGTAAAAGCACCACTCTCTCTTCCCAGCATGGGATGAAAAAGCCAATGGGATGCAGGCCAGAGCTGTGTGATGGGGGAAACTGGTGGATACTGGTCAGTGTGTTACCCAAGCACTGGAAAGATGAGTCCTGGGGGTGCTCAGGTGTGAGGTGAGCTCCAGAAACCCACCCCTGGGAGCCCCCCTGCCCTGAGCCCCAGCACCTACCTCCTCCAACTCATCCTTGGCATCCAGAAGAGTGGAGACCAGCAACTTCCCTCCTCCTCCTGCAGTTCCCCCCTTCCCCTTCTGCAGCTCCATGGCTGGGGAGGGGGGGGAGGAGAAGGGGGAGGGCAGCCCCTATCCAGGGGGCTTGGCCTGAGAGGAGCCCCCCCTTGGGTTGTTTTTTGGGGGGGGTGGGGTGGGGGTGGGGGGGTACAAGGGGGTGTTTTTTGCTTGCTGATCCCCCTCCCCACCCAGCTCTTCCTGCTGGGAGGATGGGGAGGGGGGTGTTAATGGGAAATACCCCCCCCCACGAGGCACAATGGGGGGGGGGGGGGGGGGGGGGGGGCAGCTCTAACTGCCACCCAGGGGCTTCACCCTGGGAGGGGAGTAGGGGGGGGGGGGGGGGGGGGGGCAGAGAGCTGCAGCCCCTTAGCGGGAGGTGGGGGGGGGCTGCTCTTTGACTAGGGCAGGGCAGGCCTGGGCCCACGCCGGGGTTGGGGGGGGGGTGGAGGGGGGGGGCTGTGCTCTGGGGAGGGGAGGGGGGGGTGGGGGGGGGGCCCTACGGGAGCGGCGGCTGGAGGGGGAAACCGGGGGGCTGCGGGGAAGGGGATCCCGCTCAGCCAAGCCAGAGGAGACCCCCGGAGAGGGAGGCCCCGGGGAGCGGGCCCGGGGCGCCCAACCGGGGGTGGGGAGGGGGGGGGGGAAGGGGGGGGAGCGGGGTGACCGGAGGGGTGACAGGTCCCCTCGGCGCGGGGCAAGGGGGGGGGGGACGGGACGGGACGGGCGCTGCTGCTGCGGCCGCCGCCGGGGCCGGACGGGGCCTCAGCCGGGCAGCGGGACAGGGGGGGGGCGGGGGGGTCTCGGTGCCGGGGGAGGGGAGCGGCGGCTCCGCGCCCCCCGCCCAGCGCCACCGACCGGAAGTCACTGAGAGAGGGACGGGAGGGCCCGGCGGGAAGAGGAAGCGCACGGCGGCCGGAAGCGCCCGCCCCTGTCGGTCTCTAACCAATGGTAACGGGGATAAGGCGCGGAGTGACAGCGAGGCCGGCACGCTGTGGGGGGCGGGGCCGGAGAGGGCTGATCGGCCAATGAGGAGGAGGGGGCGGAGCCGGGACCGTCGGGACTCCGCGGGAACCGCGGGACCCACGCGACGGGCTCGGGCGGGACCCCCAGGGACCCCCCGGGACCGGCACAGACGGGACCCCCTGGGACTCCCTGGGACGGGCTCGGCCGGGGCCTGCTCGGGACCCAACGGGACCCCCCAGGACCCCCAGGGACGCCCAGGGACCCCTCTGGACGGGCACAGCTGGGACCCCCCAGGACCCCCCCAAGACCCCCCGGGACTCCCCGGGACCCCCAGGGACCCCTCGGGACGGGCACAGCTGGGAACCCCCGGGACCCATAGCACCGGAACTGCTGGGACCCCCAGGACCCCCCCAAGACCCCCCCAGGACCCCCCGGGACCCTAAGAGACTCCTCGGGACCCATAGGACCAGAACGGCTGGGACCCCCCAGGATCCCCCCGGGACCCTCAGGGACCCCCAGGACCCCCGGTGCAAGCAAGGGCCGGGTCCCCCCTGCATCCTCCCTGGGGTGCGCACAGTCGGGACCCCCCCCCTCGCCCCTCCCCAAGGGCTGGCACGGCCACGCACCCATGGGCATCCCAAACCCCCCCTCCCCGGACCCCACCCAAGCCCCCCCCTGGCCTCACAGGACCCCCCCTTGAACCCCCCCTCATCTTGCAGAGTCCCCACCCCGGACCCCCCCCAAGCCCCCCCCCCAGCCTCACAGGACCCCCCCTTGAACCCCCCCTCATCTTGCAGAGTCCCCACCCCGGACCCCCCCCAAGCCCCCCCCCCCAGCCTCACAGGACCCCCCCCTTGAACCCCGCCTCATCTTCTTGCAGAGTCCCCTCCCCGGACCCCCCCCAAGCCCCCCCCGCCCCAGCCTCACAGGACCCCCCCTTGAACCCCCCCTCGTCCTCTTGCAGAGCCCCCCCCCCCCCCCCCCCCAACCTCCCTGCAGCCGCTGTGGGGCTCCCAGAGACCCCCCCCCCCCAGTGTCACCCATTGCCCCAGTGGGCCCAGGGTGCAGGGGTGGGTGGGTGGGTGGGTTGGGGGGGGGGGGGTGCAGGCGCAGGGACACCCCAATGAGCCCCCCCGGAGTGTGGACACACACAGGCTTTATTACAAAATTAGAGCTCTCCTGACCCCCCCCTCCCCGGGTCTGGGGGTGTCCCCACCCCTCCCCACCCCCACCCCATCCCCCCCACCCCATCCCATGACCCCGCTTCTCCATGGGTGCCCATGGGTGAGGCTGGGGTGGGGTGGGGGGGGGAAGGACAGGGTGTGTGACCCCCCCTCTGGGAGAAGTTGGGGTTCAGCAGTGGAGGAGGGGGGGCACATGCAGCCCCCAGCCTCTGGTGGTGCCCCCCCCCCCCTCGCCCCTCCCCTTGGCTCCAGCCTGGGGGGGGCCCTTGGTGACGGTGCTGGGAACAGCCCTGTGGGTGATGCTGGGGGGGGGGGGTTGGGGTGCAGGGGGGGGTCACCCCCGGGTGCTGCTCCCGTGCTCCCCCAGCAGCCAGTACGTCCTCACCTTCCCCTTGCCCTGGGGGGAGATGGGGCTGGGGTCAAGGGGTGCGGGGGGGGGGCACTGCTCTGGGGGTCCAGGGGTGTGTGGGGGGGGCATTGATCTGGGGGTCAGGGTGCAGGGGGGGCATTGATCTGGGGATCGGGGTGCAGGGGGGGGGCATTGATCTGGGGGTCAGGGTGCAGGGGGGGCATTGATCTGGGGATCGGGGTGCAGGGGGGGGCATTGATCTGGGGGTCAGGGTGCAGGGGGGGTGGCACTGATCAGGGGGTCAGGGTGCAGGGGGGGGCACTGATCAGGGGGTCAGGGTGCAGGGGGGGCACTGATCTGGGGGTCAAGGGGTGTGGGGGGGGCACTGATCTGGGGGTCAGGGTGCAGGGGGGGGGGCACTGATCTGGGGGCCAGGGTGCAGGGAGGGGGGCACTGATCAGGGGGTCAGGGTGCAGGGGGGGCACTGATCTGGGGATCAGGGTGTTGGGGGGGGGCATTGATCTGGGGGTCAGGGTGCTGAGGGGGGCACTGATCTGGGGGTCAGGGTGCAGGGGGGGGGTGCACTGATTTGGGGGTCAGGGTGCAGGGAGGGGGGGGACACTGATTTGGGGGTCAGGGTGCTGGGGGGGTGCACTGATCTGGGGGTCAGGGTGCAGGGGGGGGGGTGCACTGATCTGGGGGTCAGGGTGCGGGGGGGGGGGGTGCATTGCCCCAGCAGAGCTGTGGGCTGAAGATGAAAAGGGGGGTCCCAGCTGGGGGGACCCCACTGGGGCAGCCCTTGGGGGGTTGTGGGGAGGGGGTTCCTGGGGGAGGGGGGGGTCCTGTGCTGTCAGAGGGGGGGTCACCTTCATCTCCACGTCACCCCGCAGCTCCAGCTCGAAGCAGCCGAACTCCTGCAGCACGGCCTGGGTCACCGCCGAGATGTGGATCTTCAGCGCTGGGATGGGGCAGCACCCATGGGTGCTGGATCCAGGCACGGCCCCAGCAGCACCCAAGGGTGCCCAGCCCAGCCCTGGCAGCACCCCTGGGTGCCCAGCTCTAGCAGCACCTATAGGTGCCCATCTCACCCCTGGCAGCACCCCTGGGTGCCCATCCCAGACAGCACCCATAGGTACCCATCTCACCCCTGGCAGCACCCCTGGGTGCCCATCCCAGACAGCACCCATAGGTACCCATCTCACCCCTGGCAGCACCCCTGGGTGCCCATCTCACCCATCACAGCACCCAAGGGTTCCCATCCCAACCCTGGCAGCACCCCTGGGTGCCCATCCCTGACAGCACCCATAGGTGCCCATCCCACCCATCACAGCACCCCTGGGTGCCCATCCCTGACAGCACCCCTGGGTGCCCATCCCAGCCCTGGCAGCACCCCTGGATGCCCATCTCACCCATCACAGCACCCAAGGGTTCCCATCCCATCCCTGGCAGCACCCCTGGGTGCCCATCTCACCCCTGGCAGCACCCCTGGGTGCCCATCTCACCCCTGGCAGCACCCCTGGGTGCCCAGCCCTCACCTTCCCCGTTGGACTCCATGCGTGAGGCCGTGTTCACGGTGTCCCCGAAGAGGCAGTACCGGGGCATTTTGAGCCCCACCACACCGGCACAGACGGGTCCTGGGGGACACCCAGTGAGCCCCCCACCCCTATCCCCATCCAATCCCATCCCCATCCCATCCCCATCCCTGTCCCATCTCCACCTCATCCCCCCCCCATCCCCTCCCCATCCCCCACCATCCCCACCCCATCCCATCCCATCCCATCCCATCCCCATCCCACCCCATCCCCTCTGACCCGTGTGGATGCCCCATCCCTGTCCCTGTCCCCATCCCCATCCCATCCCATCCCCATCCCCTCCCCATCCCCATCCAATCCCAGCTGACCCATGTGGATGCCCCATACCTGTCCCTGTCCCCATCCCCACCCCACCCCACCCCATCCCATCACATCCCATCCCTATCCCCTCCCCATCCCCATCCCCACCCCAACCACATCCCATCCCCATCCCCACCCCAACCCCATCCCATCCCAGCTGACCCATGTGGATGCCCCATACCTGTCCCTGTCCCCATCCCCACCCCATCCAATCCCATCCCCACCTCCATCCCCATCCCATCCCCATCCAATCCCATCCCCATCCCCTCCCCATCCCCATCCCACCCCATCCCCTCTGACCCATGTGGATGGCCCATACCTGTCCCTGTCCCCATCCCCATCCCATCCCCATCCCCATCCCCTCTGACCCGTGTGGATGCCCAATCCCTGTCCCTGTCCCCATCCCCATCCCACCCCATCCCATCCCCATCCCCACCCCACCCCACCCCCTCTGACCCGTGTGGATGCCCCATCCCTGTCCCTGTCCCCATCCCACCCCACCCCACCCCACCCCCTCTGACCCGTGTGGATGCCCCATCCCTGTCCCCATCCCTGTCCCCATCCCCACCCCACCCCACCCCATCCCCTCTGACCCGTGTGGATGCCCCATCCCTGTCCCCATCCCATCCCCACCCCACCCCACCCCCTCTGACCCGTGTGGATGCCCCATCCCTGTCCCCGTCCCCATCCCCACCCCATCCCATCCCCATCCCATCCCCACCCCATCCCCTCTGACCCATGTGGATGCCCCATCCCTGTCCCCATCCCTGTCCCCATCCCCACCCCACCCCACCCCACCCCCTCTGACCCGTGTGGATGCCCCATCCCTGTCCCCATCCCTGTCCCCATCCCCACCCCACCCCACCCCATCCCCTCTGACCCGTGTGGATGCCCCATCCCTGTCCCTGTCCCCATCCCACCCCACCCCACCCCACCCCACCCCCTCTGACCCGTGTGGATGCCCCATCCCTGTCCCCGTCCCCATCCCCACCCCATCCCATCCCCATCCCATCCCATCCCATCCCCATCCCATCCCCATCCCCACCCCCTCTGACCCGTGTGGATGCCGATCCTGAGCTTGAGCTGCTGCTGGGGCCGGTGGCGGATGCGGAAGGAGCGGACGGCGTCCAGCAGCGCCAGCGCCATGCGAGCCACCTCCCGGGCGTGCAGCTTCCCGTTCCGCACCGGCAGCCCCGACACCACCATGTAGGCATCCCCAATGGTCTCCACCTGAGTTTGGGGAGGGGGGGGAAGAAAACACCCACCCACCCTCAGCCAGGACCATGTGTGTGGGTGCCACATCCCTCCATGGATCCATCCGGGTGCCATGTCCCCATCTCTGTCCCCATCCCTGGCCCCATCCCATCCCATCCCCATCCCCATCCCCATCCTCATCCCATCCCTGTCCCCATCCCCATCCTCATCCCATCCCCATTCCCTCCCCATCCTCATCCCCATCCCCCATCCCATCCCAGCTGACCCATGTGGATGCCCCATACCTGTCCCTGTCCCCATCCCCATTCCATCCCATCCCCATCCCCATCCCACCCCCATCCCATCCCATCCCCATCCCCATCCCCATCCCCATCCCATCCCAGCTGACCTGTCCCTGTCCCCATCCCATCCCCACCCCCATCCCCATTCCATCCCCATTCCATCCCCTCCCCTTCCCCATCCCATCCCAGCTGACCCGTGTGGATGCCCCATACCTGTCCCTGTCCTCATCCCATCCCCATCCCCATTCCATCCTCATCCCACCCCCATCCCCTTCCCATCCCCACCCCCATCCCCATTCCATCCCCTCCCCATCCCCATCCCATCCCAGCTGACCCATGTGGATGCCCCATACCTGTCCCTGTCCCCATCCCCATTCCATCCCATTCCCATCCCCATCCCCATCCCCACCTCCATCCCATCCCATCCCCACACCCATCCCATCCCCTTCCCATCCCCATCCCATCCCCTTCCCATCCCCATCCCCATCCCCACCTCCATCCCATCCCATCCCCACCTCCATCCCATCCCATCCCCTTCCCATCCCCATCCCATCCCCTTCCCATCCCCATCCCATCCCATCCCCTTCCCATCCCCACCTCCACCCCATCCCATCCCCACCCCACCCCATCCCCATCCCCACCCCAAATCTCCACCAACTCCAGGCCTCGCGGCGCGGCCCCGCTCCGTCCCGCGGGGGTGCCCTCACCTTGTAGACGTCGAAGTTGTCGATGATGGCGTCGAAGCAGGTGTAGAGGTCGTTGAGCAGGGTCACCACCTGCATGGGGGTGCTCTGGGCCGACAGCGCCGTGAAGCCCACGATGTCGCTGAAGTAGATGGTGACGCTGTCGAAGGCCTCGGCCTGCACCGTCTCCCCCCGCTTCAGCTGCTCCGCCACCGAGCTTGGAGAAAGGGGGAGGGTGGAGTTTGGAAGGTTGGGGGGGGGATAAGGGGTGAGTAAAAACCCCCCCCCCAACCTCTCCTCAGCTTGTGGTTGTGTTTGGGGGGGTTCCTCAGGGGGGTGTGGCTTTATAAAGATACCCCCTTCTCCCAGCTCTGAGGCATGAGGCCTACTTCTCTTGAGGACCCCTTCAAGTTGTGTTGGGGGTCTGGGGTCCCTTCAGGTACCCCCAAGCCCCAAGGAGTTATAGCAGGGGGGGGGTTTGGGGTCTCCAGCCTTCCAAACACCCCCAGACCTGAACCATAATGAGGTCCCCAAGCCATGCAACTCCCTGATGGGGTCCCCAACCCCTCAAAACACCCCCAACCCCAAGCCAGCTGGGGGTGTCTCCAGCCACTCCCCCCCATCCCCAGTCATGCAGGGTGTTCCGGGGTGGGGAGGGGACACACAGGGGGACAGGACCACCCCCCCTTGGGGTGCTCACTGGGGCAGGATCTGGTAGAGGAGAGCCTCGGCCTTGCGCTTCTCCTCCAGGTAGGCCTGGGTTCGCTCCTCCACCAGCTCCTCCAGGTTGTTGGCGTACTGCTCCATGCGCGTCAGCAGGTTGTCCAGGATGTTGCTGCTGCTCTCCCTGCGGGCGGGGTGGGGTTGAGCACCCAGGCTGGGACCCTTTTTGGGGTCACCCATCACCCTCAGGGAGCCAGAGGTACCTGTTGAACTTGCGGAGCTGGACCTTGATCTGGTTGAAGTCGGGGCGCTCCAGGATGTCCTCGGCCCAGCAGTGCTGCATGAGCTGGCCCAGCTCCTCCATGTGGCACCCCACATTGGCTGAGGGGCGGAAACTGGGGCGCTCCCCACTCTTCACCCGCTCGATGATCTCTGTGAGGCCAAGCACCCATCGCAACGGGACCAACCACCCATCACAAGTCCAACCACCCATCAGCGAGGTCAACAATCCATCATCCGGCCCAGTAACCCATCAGCAGGTCCAACCACCCACCAGCAGGTCCAACAATCTGCCAGCAGGTCCAACCACCCAACAGGGAGTCCAACCACCCATCGGCAGGTCCAACCACCCACCAGCTGGCCCAACCACCCATCGGCAGGTCCAACCACCCATCGGCAGGTCCAACCACCCATCAGCTGGCCCAGCCACCCATCAGTTGGTCCAACCACCCATCAGCTGGCCCAACCACCCATCAGCTGGCCCAACCACCCATCAGTTGGTCCAACCACCCATCAGTTGGCCCAACCACCCATCAGCTGGCCCAACCACCCATCAGTTGGTCCAACCACCCATCAGTTGGCCCAACCACCCATCAGTGAGTCCAACCACCCATCAGTTGGCCCAACCACCCATCAGCTGGCCCAACCACCCATCAGCAGGGCCAACCACCCATCAGCTGGCCCAACCACCCATCAGTGAGTCCAACCACCCATCAGCTGGCCCAACCACCCATCAGTTGGTCCAACCACCCATTGGCAGGTCTAACCACCCATCAGTTGGCCCAACCACCCATCAGCTGGCCCAACCACCCATTGGCAGGTCTAACCACCCATCAGTTGGTCCAACCACCCATCAGCTGGCCCAACCACCCATCAGTTGGTCCAACCCATGAGTTGACCCAACCACCCATCAGTGGGTCCAACCACCCATCGGCTGGTCCAACCACCCATCAACACACCCCCAGCACCATCACCCCACCCCTCTCCTCACCTTTAGGGCTCAGATCCAGCCCCTCCACGTAGAAGACCCCGTTGCGCAGGGCGATCTCCTGCAGGATGATGCCGAAGCTGTAGACATCACCCTTCTGCGTGCCGCGGGCCGGCGGCGACTCCATCCGCAGCAGCTCGGGTGCCGTCCACAGCTTCTCTGTGGCACCAGGGATGGGGGAGAAGTTCAGGCTGGGAATAGAACCCTTAGGGAAGGGGCAGCTCCTGGAGGGAGGGATGAGGATGAGGATGAGGAAGGTGCTCACTGGCGAAGAGCGCGTGGGAGTCCTCGCCGTCGGGGGCCACGCGGAAGCTCTCCAGCCCGTAGTCGGTGATCTTCAGCACGAAGCGGCTGTCCACCACGCAGTTGGAGGACTTGAGGTTCCCATGGGAGACGATCACCCCGTTGTGTAGGAACTGCATCCCCTGGGAGGGTGATGAGAGGTCAGAGTGTCCTCAACCAGCCCAGGGGACCCCCCCCCCCCCTCCTCCTCAAAGGTGCCCCATGGGGACCTCCTGGTTACCTTGACGATGTCATGGGTGAGGGAATAGCGGAACATCCAGTCCAGCGTGATGCTCTCGTTCTCCAAGATGTCCTGGGGGTGTGAGGGTCACGCTGCTGTCCTCCCACCATGGATGGTCCCAGGATGGGGTGGGGAGGGGGGATGGTGGGGTCCCTCCCACCCCAGGCAGAGCAGCTCTGGGCAGCCCTGGTGCTGGGTGATGGGCACGCTGGAGGAAGATGCTCCAGCCAGGATGGTACCTGGAGGCTCCCGCGTGGACAATACTCGGTCAGGATGCAGATGTTCGGGGGGTCGGTGCAGGCGCCGATGAAGCGGGTCAGATGCTCATTTTGGACATCCCGCATCTAAAGGTGGGGTTGTGACCAGGGGGAAGGGGGTGTGGGGTGGGACCAGGACCCCATCCCACTTCCCACCCCAACCCAGGGGACGTGTGTCATGGAGCCACCTTACGTGTTTCAGCTCGAATAGGACCTTGCGCGTCAGCTCGATGCGCTTGCGGTTGAGGTGCTTCACGGCCACCAGGTTGCCCTGGGGAGACACGGGATGGGTGGTGGGTGCTGGCTGGAGTGGTGGGTGCCCATCAGGGTGTGGATATACCCTACCTTGTGGATATACCCTACCTTGTAATACGCCGTCTTGGCGTAGACCTGGAACTGCCCCTCCGTGGTCATCAGCGAGCCGTAGTTGGAGCCCCTCTGGGGAATGGGGACATGGGATGAGCCCAGTGGTCCCACCCCATCCCTGGGGTAGGGCTGGGAACAGGGTGGGTGCTCACCAAGGAGAGGGTGAGCTTGCTCCCCGCGCTCCGGAGGTGTTTCTCCAAGCTGCTCATCTGCACGTCCTCCCAACGGATACGCCACAGCTCAGCCGCCAGCTCCTTCTCCAGCTGCAGCTTCCTGAGCCAGGAGGGTGAGGTGAAGACCCTCCCCAAACCCCCCTGACCACCAGTTGTCCTCCCCTAACCTCAGAGCCCTACCTGTAGATGAAGAAGGAGGTGATGGTGATGGCCAGGAGGATCAGGCTGACGACGAGCGACAGGACCTCCAGGGTGGACAAGCTGGCTGCAGAGCGAGGGGAGGGAGGTGAGGGGCTGGTGGGTGCTTGGGGTGAGGGGTGGGGGTGTGGGGGGGGTGTCTCATGTGTGTCTGGGTCCCCCCCAACCCCACTCACCTTTGCGGCACAGCGGGTCGCTGTTATCAAAGCCACAGGGGGGGACATCAGAGGGGACCACGTTCCCCGGCCACCGGATCTCGCGCCCCGGCACCATCTGGATCTTCTTGGTGGTGCCGTTGTAGTTGGCCACGATCTTGGGAGGTGGGGTGGGGGTGGAGGGGCAAGAAATGGGTGGGAGTGGGCCCCCAGCTGCCCCATGGGACCAGCTGCCCCCAGGCTGGGGCTCACCTGGAAGTCCCCTCGTGCAGGGTCCATGTCCCACAGCGAGTAGTCGCTCTCCCGGTCCCCGTTCTCATCGATCTTCAAGAAGCCGGTGACACCTGAGGATGGAGGGTGAAGGGGTTGGGGTGGGGTGGGGGCACCTCCCCAACCCACGGTGGAGGGGTTTGATCCCATAATATCCTCCAGGGAGCAGGGAAGGTGGGGGTTTTGGGGTGGGGGTCACCGTAGAAGCTGCGGTTCCACATCTGGCGGGTGATGGCGGCGGCGTTGGCCACGGAGCCGCCGCGCTCCAGCGTCTCGGTGACGGCCTGGGCGTAGAGCAGCACCCCGTCGTGGAAGGCGGCCGCGATGAAGTTCATCTGGAGGCACCATGGGGATGGCTCAGGGGATGGGGTGCAGCTGGGGGGGGCCCCCAATCCCAACCCTACCCCCCACCCCACTCCTACCCCGGTCCCAGGGGCTACAGGTCAACCCGCAGCCCCGTGGCCCCAGTAGTGCTGGCTCCACCCCATGTCCCCTTGTCCCCAGCTCCATTCCACATCCCCTGGTCTCCTGCTCCATCCTGTGTCCCCCCTGTCCTCAGCTCCATGTCATGCTCCCCTGTCCCCAGCTCCATCCCATGTCCCTTTGTCCCCAGATCCACCCCGTGTCCCCTTGTCCCCAGGTCCACCCCGTGTCCCCTTGTCCCCTTGTCCCTAGCTCTAATCCATGTCCCCTTGTCCCCAGCTCCATTCCTTGTCCTCTTGACCCCAGCTCCATCCTGTACCCCCCTGTCCCCAGCTCCACCCCTTGTCCCCAGCTCCATCCCACATCCCCTTGTTCCCTTGTCCCCAGCTCCATCCCATATCCCTGTATCCCCCTGTCCCCAGCTCCATCCCATATCCCTGTATGCCCCTGTCCCCAGCTCCATGTCATGTCCCCTTGTCCCCAGGTCCATCCTGTGTTCCCTTGTCCCCAACTCCACCCCACATCCCCTTGTCCCCTTGTCCCCAGCTCCATTCCTTGTCCCCTTGTCCCCAGCTCCATGCTGTGCCCCCTGTCCCCAGCTCCACCCCTTGTCCCTAGCTCCATCCCACATCCCCTTGTCCCCAAGTCCATCCTGTGTCCCCTTGACCCAACTCCATCCCACATCCCCATGTCCCCAGTCCCATCCCACATCCCCCTGACCCCTTGTCCCCAGCTCCACCCCACGTCCCCTTGTCCCCAGCTCCACCCCACGTCCCCTTGTCCCCAGCTCTGCCAGCCCCGTGTCCCACCAAGCCGTCCTTCATGGAGAAGTTGAAGTGGGCTCGTGCCTCCTCCTTCAGCCGCGCCAGGAAGGGCCGGTACTCGGGGTTCTCGGGCTCCTTGTAGGTGATGATGGTGACAGCCTGGGGTGGGGGGGACAGTGGCTGGTGGGGGGGACAGCTGGACCCCTCTGGGGATGGGGACCCTGCCCGGTCCCCTCAGGAATGGGGGGCCCAGGTGGGGGGGACAGTTGGACCCCTCTGGGAATGGGGACCCTGTCTGGTGACAGCCTGGGGTTGGGGGGGACAGTGGCTGGTTGGGGGGGACAGCTGGACCCCCCTGGGGATGGGGACCCTGCCCAGTCCCCCAAGTGATGGGGGTCCCCCCCCAACCCCGGGCTCACCTTGGGGTGCACACACACTGAGGGGAGGGGGGGGATGCCTAGGGGGGGGTCCCACATACCCACAGCCCCCCACCCTGGATATACACACTGAGGGGAGGGTGGGGGGTGCCTAGGGGGGGTTCCCACATACCCACAGCCCCCCACCCTGAGCGTACACATTGAGGGGAGGGGAGGGGGTGCATAGGGGTGGGTTCCCATGTACCCACAGCCCCCCACCCTGGATATACACACTGAAGGGAGGGGAGGGATGCCAAGGGGGGGGTTCCCACATACCCACAGCCCCCCACCCTGGGTATACACACTGAGGGGAGGGTGGGGGGTGCCTGGGGGGGGGTTCCCACATACCCACAGCCCCCCACCCTGGGTGTACACATTGAGTGAAGGGATGCCAAGGGGGGGGTTCCCATATACCCACAGCCCCCCATCCTGGGTGTACACACTGAGGGGAGGGGGCAGATGCTTGTGGGGGGGTTCCCACATACCCACAGCCCCCCACCCTGGGTGTACACATTGAGGGGAGGGATGCCAAGGGGGGGTTCCCATGTACCCACAGCCCCCCACCCTGGGTATACACACTGAGGGGAGGGTGGGGGGTGCCTGGGGGGGGGTTCCCACATACCCACAGCCCCCCACCCTGGGCGTACACATTGAGGGGGGGGATACCCAGGGGGAGGGTTCCCATGTACCCACAGCCCCCCACCCTGGGCGTGCACACTGAGGGGAGGGATGCCAAGGGGGGGGTTCCCATATACCCACAGCCCCCCCACCCTGGATATACACACTGAAGGGAGGGGAGGGATGCCTAGTGGGGAGGTTCCCATGTACCCACAGCCCCCCCACCCTGGGTGTAACACATTGAGTGGAGGGATGCCAAGAGGGGGGTTCCCCCATACTCACAGCCCCCCCCCCCCAACCCCAGGCTGACCTCAAAGGCTTGCCTGGCGCTGGCATCGTGCCTGTCCCCCCGTTTCCAGGGCCTCTGGGGCTCGGGGAAGCCCTTGCCCTGCAGACTGGCCCCAAAGATGTCGATGTAGAAGAAGGCGTAGTCACCCCGCGTCAGCCCCTCGCGCCCCGCAGCCAGCATCAGCTCCCGCAGCGTCTCCGGGGCGCAGCACACGTAGATGACTGGGGAGGAGGAGAAAGGGGGGGTCCAGGGTAAGGGAGGAGGGGTGTGAGATGGTTCATAGCACCCCAAGAACCTCCACATCCAGTGAAGGGACCTCAAAACTCCAGCCCAGCATCTTGAGGTGGTTGGGAGAGGGGTTAAGTCCTGGTTGATGGGGGATTTGGGGAGGTGGGAGGGTCCAGGGTGAGGGGGGGGTGTGAATGGTTCATAGAACCTCCACATCCCTTGAAGGGACCCCAAAACCCCAGGGGGGGGGGGAGATGGTTCATAGCACCCCAAGAATCCTTACATCACTTGAAGGGACCCCAAAACCCCAGCCCAGCATCCTGAGGTGGTTGGGAGAGGGGTTAAGTCCTGGTTGATGGGTGATTTGGGGAGGTGGGAGGGTCCAGGGTGAGGGGGGGGATGTGAGATGGTTCATAGAACCCCAAGAACCCCCACATCCCTTGAAGGGACCCCAAAACCACCCCAAAACCCCAGGTGGGGTGTGAGATGCTTCATAGCACCCCAAGAACCTCCACATCCCTTGAAGGGACCCCAAAACCCCAGCCCAGCATCTTGAGGTGGTTGGGAGGGGGGTTAAGTCCTGTTTGATGGGTGATTTGGGGAGGGGGGGTGTGAGATGGTTCATAGCACCCCAAGAATCTCCACATCCAGTGAAGGGACCTCAAAACTCCAGCCCAGCATCTTGAGGTGGTTGGGAGAGGGGTTAAGTCCTGGTTGATGGGTGATTTGGGGAGGGGGGAGGGTCCAGGGTGAGGGGGGGGTGTGAGATGGTTCATAGAACCTCTATATCCTCACATCATCCCTTGAAGGGACCCCAAAACCCCAGGGGTGTGTGTGAGATGGTTCATAGCACCCCAAGAATCCTTACATCACTTGAAGGGACCCCAAAACCCCAGCCCAGCATCTTGAGGTGGTTGGGAGAGGGGTTAAGTCCTGGTTGATGGATGATTTGGGGAGGGGTGTGCAGGGTGAGGGGGGGGATGTAAGATGCTTCATAGCACCCCAAGAACCTCCACATCCCTTGAAGGGACCCCAAAACCCCAGGGGGGGGTGTGAGATGGTTCATAGCACCCCAAGAACCCCCACATCCTCCCTTGAAGGGACCCCAAAGCCCCAGCCCAGCATCTTGAGGTGGTTGGGAGAGGGGTTAAGTCCTGGTTGATGGGTGATTTGGGGAGGTGGGAGGGTCCAGGGTGAAGGGGGGGATGTGAGATGGTTCATAGAACCCCAAGAACCCCCACATCCCTTGAAGGGACCCCAAAACCACCCCAAAACCCCAGGTGGGGTGTGAGATGCTTCATAGCACCCCAAGAACCTCCACATCCCTTGAAGGGACCCCAAAACCCCAGCCCAGCATCTTGAGGTGGTTGGGAGGGGGGTTAAGTCCTGTTTGATGGGTGATTTGGGGAGGGGGGGTGTGAGATGGTTCATAGCACCCCAAGAATCTCCACATCCAGTGAAGGGACCTCAAAACTCCAGCCCAGCATCTTGAGGTGGTTGGGAGAGGGGTTAAGTCCTGGTTGATGGGTGATTTGGGGAGGTGGGAGGGTCCAGGGTGAGGTGGGGGATGTGAGATGGTTCATAGAACCCCAAGAACCCCCACATCCCTTGAAGGGACCCCAAAACCACCCCAAAACCCCAGGTGGGGTGTGAGATGCTTCATAGCACCCCAAGAACCTCCACATCCCGTGAAGGGACCCCCAAAACCCCAGGGGGGGTGTGAGATGCTTCATAGCACCCCAAGAACCTCCACATTCCTTGAAGGGACCCCAAAACCCCGGGGGGGGGGGGTGAGATGGTTCATAGCACCCCAAGAATCCTCACATCCCTTGAGGGGACCCCAAATCCCCAGCCCAGCATCCTGAGGTGGTTGGGAGGGGGGTTAATGGTTGATGGGTGATTTGGGGAGGGGGGGGGATACACACGCTGCTGAGTGGGGAAGTGGGGGTGGGTGGGGGGGGTCCCTAAATCCTGCTGCCTGTGCCCCCCCTCCCCGTGCCCTGCCTGCCCCTGCCCTCCACCCCAGGCGCCAGGCTGAGGTTTCCTGTTTTCCTGACTCGGTTTCCTCCTCCCTGCAGCCCAGATCCTGGCAGAGGTTCATTCTCCAGGCCCTGGGGACACCCCCCTCCCCACCTCCAGGGTGGGTTGGGGGGGGGACCCACAGTACCAGAGGGACACCCCCCTCCCACCCCTTCCTCCCCAGGGTGCTCCCTGGGATGAGCCCATCTGGACCCCAGAGCAGCTGAAGCAGCAAGATTGGGGAGGCTGGGGACAGAGGGACACCCCCCACCCTGTGCCACCCAGGACGGGTCCCACTGGGGACCAGGGATGGAGCCAGCGGGATGGGGGGTGGGTGGGGAGGGGGTGGGGGGTGGGAGGGGGTGAGGGAGGGGGGCTGGGGCTGCCCCCGTGGGTAGGGTCACCCTGTGTGTCCTGTGCAGCTGTGCAAAGTCACAGAGGCTGCACCCCCCCCCCAACCAGGCACAGCCCTGTGCGCCCCTGGTGTCCTGGGAGCAGCCTTGCACACCCACACAGAGCCTTGCACACCCGTGTGGAGCCTTGCACACCCACACAGAGCTTTGCACACCCGTGTGGAGCCTTGCACACCCGTGTGGAGCCTTGCACACCCGTGTGGAGCCTTGCACACCCACACAGAGCCTTGCACACCCGTGTGGAGCCTTGCACACCCACACAGAGCCTTGCACACCCACACAGAGCCTTGCACACCCGTGTGGAGCCTTGCACACCCACACAGAGCCTTGCACACCCGTGTGGAGCCTTGTAAACCCTTGTAAAGCCTTACACACCCATGTAGAGCCTTGCACACCCACTTAGAGCCTTGCACACCCATGTGGAGCCTTGCACACCCACACAGAGCTTTGCACACCCTTGTAAAGCCTTGCACACCCGTGTAGAGCTTCACAGACCCATGTAGAGCCTTGCACACCCACTTAGAGCCTTGCACACCCGTATTGAGCCTTGCACACCCATGTAGAGCTTTGCACACCCTTGTAGAGCCTTGCACAGCTGTGTAGAGCCTTGCACACCTGTGGTGGAGCCTTGCACACCCACACAGAGCTTTGCACACCCATGTAGAGCCTTGTAAACCCATGTAGAGCCTTGCACACCTGTGTAGAGCCTTGCAGACCCTTGTACAGCCTTGCACACCCATGTGGAGCCTTGCACACCCGTGTGGAGCTTCACAGACCCGGGTGGAGCCTTGCACACCCATATTGAGCCTTGCACACTCTTGTAAAGCCTTGCACACCCGTGGTGGAGCCTTGTAAACCCTTGTAAAGCCTTGCACACCCATACTGAGCCTTGCACACCCATGTAGACCCTTGTAAACCCATGTAGAGCTTTGCAGACCCGTGTGCAGCCTTGCACACCCTTGTAATGCCTTGCACACCCATGTAGAGCTTTGCACACCCTTGTAAAGCCTTGCACAGCTGTGTAGAGCCTTGCACACCCGTGGTGGAGCCTTGCACACCCACACAGAGCTTTGCACACCCATTTAGAGCCTTGCACACCCTTGTAATGCCTTGTAAACCCAAGTAGAGCTTTGCAGACCCATGTAGAGCCTTGCACAGCTGTGTAGAGCCTTGCACACTTGTGTAGAGCTTCACAGACCCATGAAGAGCCTTGCACACCCATATTGAGCCTTGCACACCCGTGTGGAGCCTTGCACACCCAGGCACACCCACATACACCCTCACAGAGCCACGCACCCCCCCTGCCCACACACCCACCGGAGCAGCAGCTCCCCCCTCACTGCCCCATCCCCCACCTTCCCCACGGCACCGTCCCTGCGGCGGGTGCCTCCCACCACCCCATGGCTGAGGATGCACGGCTCCCCCCTCCCCAAATCCCACAAACCCCCTCTCTTCCAAGCACCCACCACCCCTCCAAGCACCCACCAGCCTTCCAAGCAGCCACCACCCCTCCAGGCACTCATCACCCCTTCCAATCACCCACCACCTCTCCAATCACCCACCAATCACCCCTCCAAGCAGCCACCACCCCTCCAAGTACCCACCAGCCTTCCAAGTACCCACCACTCCTCCAAGCACCCACCAATCACCCACCAATCACCCCTCCAATCACCCACCACCCCTCCAAGTACTCACCACCCCTCCAAGCAGCCACCACCTCTCCAATCACCCACCAATCACCCCTCCAAGCAGCCACCACCCCTCCAAGCACTCACCACCCTTCCAATCACCCAGGACCTCTCCGATCACCCACCACCCTTCCAATCACCCACCACCCTCCCAAGCACTCACCACTCTTCCAAGCACCCACCACCCCTCCAAGCAGCCACCACCCCTCCAAGCACCCACCACCCCTCCAAGCACCCACCACCCTTCCAAGCACCCACCACCCTTCCAAGCACCCACCATCCCTCCAAGCACCCACCACCCTTCCAAGCACTCACCACCCTCTCAAGCACCCACCACTCTTCCAAGCACCCACAACCCCTCCAAGTACTCACCACCCCTCCAATCACCCACCACCCCCCCCTCCAAGTACCCACCACCCTTCTAATCACTCAGGACCTCTCCAATCACCCCCCCCACCCCTCCAATCACCCTCCCCACCCCTCCCTCCAAGCACTCACTGCGTCCCTTCTGCTTGATCTCCTGGATGATGAAGGAGAAGTTGCCGCCGTCGCGGAACACCACGTCCATGACGCTGAGGTTGCGCAGGGTGGGCAGCTGCACGTACAGCCCCTCGGCGGCGAAGAAATAAGGCCGGTCGTCCACCTTCTCATCCCAGTAAACCAGTAAAGCCCGGCGGGTCCAGTTGAAACGCCGGTGGAGCTGAACCCCCAGTTCTCCCAGTTTACGGTGACTGGGACCAGCGCGGGTGGTCAGCCCGAACTCCTCCCGTTTGTCATCGAAGCCGTGAGCTTCGGCCCCGGCCGTGACCAAGGGAAGGCCCCAATGGCTGGTGAAACGGGCCACGGGGGCTGCTGTGTAGACACAACCGGGCCCTAGGAAGGCGTGGGGGTGATGGGCTAAGCGGAGGTCGACGGCGGTCAAAGGGGCGGCCATTTCGGAGCAGGCCCCGTGCCTGTCCTCGCTGCTGCCGAACACCCAGCGCAGGCTGAGGCCTGGCAGTAAATCGGGACGGGAGTTGACGGTAGCTGCGGCCAAACGAACGGCCGGGCCCCACTCGAGGCCAGGCCCAAGGGTAGGTGAGGTTCCGTTCGGGTAACACCACGGCCAGGGTTAGAGCTGGAGGGGTTGTGGCCTCTACAAGCGGCTCGGGGGGATTGTCCCCATCACCTCCCACCCCCCCTTGCACTGGCACCGCGGCGCAGAGCAACGCCAGCAGCGCCAGCATCGCCCACCCAGAGTGGATCTGGGTGGGTGGGTGGGGGTGTGTGTGTGTGTGACCCCCCCCCCCCCCCCGCAGCAGGGCTGAGCCCTTCCTTCCCCACACACACCCCTTCCACTCCCCTCCCTGTCTCGCTCCCCCCTCCCACCTCCACTTCCAACACCAGCCCTCCCACCCCCCCCCCCTACTCCCCTCCCTATCTCTGTCCCCCCCCCACCTCCAGCACCACCCCCCTACACCTCCCACCACTCCCACCCCCCCACTCCCCTCCCTATCTCTCCCCCCCCCACCTCCAACACCACCCCTCCCACCCTCTTCACCCCCCCCCACCTTCCACTCCCCTCCCGAATTTCCCCCCCACATCCAGCACCACCCCCCTACACCTCCCCCCACTCCCACCCCCCCCACTCCCCTCCCTATCTCTGTCCCCCCCCACCTCCAGCACCACCCCTCCAACCCCCCCACACCCCCCCCACCTTCCACTCCCCTCCCTGTCTCTCCCCCCCCACCTCCAGCACCACCCTCCCCCTGCCTCCCACCCCCTCCCACCCCCCCCACTCCCCTCCCTATCTCTGTCCCCCCCCCACTTCCAGCACCACCCCCCTCCCACCCCTCTCACCCCCCCACCTTCCACTCCCCTCCCTGAATCTCCCCCCCCACCTCCAGCACCACCCCTCCCACCCCCCCACTCTCCACTCCCCTCCCTGTCTCCCCCCCCCACAAACACCACCCCCCCCCCCGCCTCCCACCCTCCTACCCCTCCCCACTCCCCTCCCTATCTCTCTCCCCCCCCACATCCAACACCACTCCCCTCACCCCTCCCACCCTTCCTCACCCCCCCACTCCCCTCCCTATCTCTCTCCCCCCCCACCTCCAACTCCACCCTCCCCCCCCGCCTGCCACCCCTCCCACCCCCCCCACTCTCCACTCCCCTCCCTATCTGGCCCCCCCCACTAACACCCCCCCAGCTCCACCTTCCACTCCCCTCCCTGTCTCTCTCCCCCCCTCCCACCTCCAGCACCACCCCTCCCAACCCCCCCACGTCCCCCCCACCTTCCACTCCCCTCCCTGTCTATCCCCCCCCACCTCCAATACCACCCCCCCACCTCCCACCCCTCCCACCCCCCCCCCCCACTCCCCTCCCTGTCTCTCCCCCCCCAACCTTCCCCCCACCCCCCCCGCCCCCCCCCATGACACAAAGGGCCGTTATCATCCCCATCGGACTTAACTCCTTCCTTCCCGACCCCCCCCAACCCCCCCCGGGGGCCGGGCTGCAGGAGGAGCCACCCAGGGGTGGGTGGGTGTTGATATTCCCACCCTTGGGAATTTGGGGGGGGGGGGGAGCCATGGGGTGGGGGATCATGTCCTGGTATGATGAGGGTACACCGGGTGTTTGTGACCCCCCCCCCCCATCTCCCCCCCCCCCCCCCAGCCCCTTCCCATCACACGGCCCCCGTGGGGGGCTGAGACCGGCCAAACTCATCGCAGGGAAGGGAACACCCAGCAGCCGCGGGTCCCCTCCTGTCCCCACGGAGTCTTCCTCACCCTTCCTCCATTTGTTTGGCTTCGTGAAGCCTCCCGGGGGGGGCTCCAGGAGGGTTCCAGGGGGCTCCAGGGGGCTCCGGAGGGGCTCCGGGGGGGCTCCGGGGGGATCCAGGGGGTTTCAGGGGGGGCTCCGGGGGGCTCCAGAGGGACTCCGGGGGGGCTCTAGGGGCTCCAGGGGGCTCCAGGGGGTTTCAGGGGGGCTCCGGGGGGCTCCAAGGAGTTTCAGGGTGGCTCCGGGGGGGCTCTGGGGGCTCCAGGGGGGCTCTGGAGGGGTTCCTGAGGGCTCCAGTGGGCTCCGGGGGGCTCCGGGAGGGCTTTTGTGGGGGGTTCCAGAGGGGCTCCGGGGGGCTCCAGGAGGTTTCAGGGGGGCTCCGGGGGGTTCCGGGGGGCTCCAGAGGGGTTCTCTGCCGGGCTCTGGGGGGGTTCCAGGGGGTTCCAGAGGGGGTCCTGGGGGCTCCGAGAGGTTCCTGAGGGCTCCGGAGGGGCTCCAGGGGGCTCCGGGGGGTTCCAGGGGGGCTCCGAGGGGCTCCAGAGGGGCTCCGGGGGGCTCTGAGGGGTTCCTGAGGGCTCCGGGGGGGCTCCAGTGGGCTCCGGGGGCTCCAGAGGGGTTCTGCCGGGCTCTGGGGGGGGGGTTCCAGGGGGTTCCAGTGGGTTCCAGGGGGGCTCCGAGAGGTTCCTGAAGGCTCCGGATGGGCTCCATTGGGCTCCGGGGGAGCTCCAGGGGGCTCCGGGGGGCTTCGGGGGGGCTCTGGAGGGCTCCAAGGGGTTTCAGGGATGCTCCGGGGGGCTCTAAAGGGGCTCTGGGGGGTTCTGAGGGGTTCCTGGGGGCTCTGGGGGGTTCCGGGGGCTCCAGGGGAAGCTTTTTGGGGGGCTCCGGGTGACTCCGAGGGGTTCTCTGGGGGCTCCAGGAGGGCTCCAGAGGGGCTCCGGGGGGCTCCAGGGGGTTCCTGGGGGCTCCAGGTGGGCTTTTAGGGGGGCTCCGGGGGGCTCCGGGGGGTTCCAGGGGGTCCAGGGGGCTCCAGGGGGGCTCCGAGGGGTTCCTGGGGGCTCCGGGCGGTTCCGGGGGTCTTTGGTGGGGGCTCCAGGGGGGCTTTTGGGGGGGGCTCCGGAGGGGATCCTAGGGGTTCCTGGGGGTCCCGGGGGGGCTCCGGTGGGTTCCTCTGGGCTCCAGGGGATTCCGGGGGGGGCTCCGGGGGGGTCCAGGGGGCTCCAGAGGGGCTCCGGGGGGCTCCGAGGGGTTTCTGGGGGCTCCGGGGGCTCCGGGGGGCTCCAGGGGTTCCGGGGGGGGGCTCAGAGGGGCTCCGGGGGCTTTAAGGGGTTTCTGGGGGCTCCGGGGGGTTCCGGGGGGCTCCGAGGGGTTTCTGGGGGCTCCGGGGGGGTCCGGGGGGCTCAGGGGGGGGCGGCTCGGGTACCTCTCCCCCACATCCCGGAGGGGACCAGGGGTGGGGGGGTGTTGGGGGGGGGGGGATACCCCGGTCAGATGCCGCTCCGGGGAGCTGAGCGGCTCCCGGGACACACACGGGGCTCCCGGAACGTTCCGCAGTCGCTCTCGGGGTCCCGACCCGGGGGTCCCCGCTCGGTCCCGGCCATCCTGGGGGGGGGGGTGGGGGGGTGAGGATGGGGGGGGAGGGAACATGCTTCCTACACACCGTGCCCCGGATAACGCTGCCGCGGGTTAATCTCCCCGGAGAGCAGCGTTAGGGAGCTCCCGAGGGGGCAGGAAAACAAAAATTAAAGCCGTTTAATTAAGGTGTTAATGAAGAAAAACC